>JACXGM010019264.1:0-18498 GCA_016801145.1 Umbra pygmaea
TTTTTTGTATTACAAACACTTCTTTTATTGGTCAGATGAAATATGCTAATTCTTTGAGATAGGAATTTTGGGTTTTCATGAGCTGTATGCCAAAATCATCAGTATTAAAACAATAAATGACCTGAAATATTTCAGTTGGTGTGCAATGAATCTAAAATATATGAAAGTTTAATTTTTATCATTACATTATGGAAAATAAATGAACTTTATCACAATATGCTAATTTCTTGAGAAGGACCTGTATTTGCACTCTATAACTTGGTTAAAGTTTTCTGGACAGTAAATTCAATTAACTTCTGGGCCAAATCTGAACTCTTCCCAGTATTGACCTTGTCTAAAGTGCTGACAGACAGTAAAACAAGGAATGTAAGAAGAGAATACGGATGTTTGTAATGTAAAAGTATCACAGCTAAGAGAGGCTTCTTACGTTCCCCCTCCCAGCACAGTGTGTACAGCGTGTCCTCCCACAGCCGTTGCACCGGTGACATGTCTGAAAACATCAAAAACATCACTAATGAGGAGTGTAAAAAAACACAAAAACACACACACACACACAAAATATAGATACAATGCCTTGCGAAACTATTCGGCCCCCTTGAACTTTTCAACCTTTTGCCACATTTCAGGCTTCAAACATAAAGATATGAAACTGTAATTTTTTGTGAAGAATCAACAACAAGTGGGACACAATCATGAAGTGGAACGAAATTTATTGGATATTTCAAACTTTTTTAACAAATAAAGAACTGAAAAATTGGGCGTGCAGAATTATTCAGCCCCCTTAAGTTAGTACTTTGTAGCACCACCTTTTGCTGCGATTACAGCTGTAAGTCGCTTGGGGTATGTCTCTATCAG
Source organism: Umbra pygmaea (assembly GCA_016801145.1). NCBI lineage: Eukaryota > Metazoa > Chordata > Actinopteri > Esociformes > Umbridae > Umbra > Umbra pygmaea. Next base: position 856 of record JACXGM010019264.1, read on the forward strand.
TTTTGCACATCGAGAGACTGAAATTTTTGCCCATTCCTTCTTGCAAAACAGATCGAGCTCAGTGAGGTTGGATGGAGAGCGTTTGAGAACAGCAGTTTTCAGTTCTTTCCACAGATTCTCGATTGGATTCAGGTCTGGACTTTGACTTGGCCATTCTAACACCTGGATATGTTTATTTGTGAAATATTCCATTGTAGATTTTGCTTTATGCTTTGGATCATTGTCTTGTTGGAAGACAAATCTCCGTCCCAGTCTCAGGTCTTTTGCAGACTCCATCCGGTTTTCTTCCAGAATGGTCCTGTATTAGGCTCCATCCATCTTCCTATCATTTTTAGCCATCTTCCCTGTCTCTGCTGAAGAGAAGCAGGCCCAAACCATGATGCTGCCACCACCATGTTTGACAGTTGGGATGGTGTGTTCAGGGATGGTGTGTTAACGTTTTGCATTGTTGCCAAAAAGTTTGATTCTTCTTCCACATGTTTGGTGTGTCTCCCAGGTGGCTTGTGGCAAACTTTACGGATATCTTTCAGAAATGGCTTTCTTCTTGCAACTCTTCCATAAAGGCCAGATTTGTGCAGTATACGACTGATTGTTGTCCTATGGACAGACTTGCCCACCTCAGCTGTAGATCTCTGCAGTTCATCCAGAGTGATCATGGGCCTCTTTGCTGCATCTCTGATCAGTCTTCTCTTTGTATGAGCTGAAAGTTTAGAGGGATGGCCGGGTCTTGGTAGATTTGCAGTGGTCTGATACTCCTTCCATTTCAATATTATCGCTTGCACAGTGCTCCTTGGGATGTTTAAAGCTTGGGAAATCTTTCTGTATCCAATTTGTCAGTTTTTTATTTATTTTTTGTTAAATGGTTTGTTTGAAATATCCAATAAATTTCATTCCACTTCATGATTGTGTCCCACTTGTTGTTGCTTCTTCACAAACAATTACAGTTTTATATCTTTATGTTTGAAGCCTGAAATGTGGCAAAAGGTCGAAATGTTGAAGGGGGCCGAATACTTTCGCAAGGCACTGTATATATAACAATTGTGTAAAAAAAACACACACACAAAATGACAAAATAACTAACAATTGTGTAACACACACAGGAACATGTCACAAGCACCAGTTAATTCTGTTTAGAAACATTCATGAATTTTTGAAAAATTAGAGACGGTTTAAATTTACAGTTTGAGGGTAGACCCGTCCCTTGGCAGAGACGTACTGTACCTTCACAAAGGAGGAGTGAGGGACGCGCACTTTCAGGACCACATCAGTGTGTTGGTGTGGCTGCTGCACTGGGACCTCCCATGGAGGGGGGCTGATGCCGTTCTGAGGTCCATCTACCGCTTGGCCTGGGAGAAGAAGAAGAAGAAAAGATGATGAAGAGGAAGAATACTCTATCCTGCTATAACCTGCATGTCCATTCTACCAGGAACGTCACTCATCAATAAGTTTCTAAATGTTTTTCTGCTACTCACTATGAGGTGTGAATTACCATCAGTATATAATGTACACATACTATATATTAAGTTGTTATTAGGGATCAATATTGTTATCTATTCAAAGAGGGAATACATCTCAAATTAATTAAAAATGTTCCTTATTAAAAATTACTTGAGAATTTTAATTTTTGTGATTTGGAACTAAGCACAACCACCGTTATTTGAAGGTTATGAGATACCAGTGTATGGCTCCATGTCCCACGCACTCGATCTGGACTCAGTGTATGTTTCCAAACGATACTAGAATTAAGAGTTGTCAAATAGTCACAAAGCATACCAATGAAATGTCAGCCTTCAAAGTCACTCTTTAATTGACCTGTAAAAATACAAAAGGTACCCGATACACTGTGATGGGTTTTAATTCTTTGAAGGTGAGATTTCTGGCTGGCTTGCTGCTTTTTGACCACTTGTTGCCCACAAACTTCAGCAGAGCTTCTCTTGCCATTTCCTCCGATACTTGGGGTTCCCTAAAAGACACATTTCAAACACACCAGATGTGACCAATAACATTATACAACATAGACATTATTGTATATTATACATATTATACAACAAACTATGTGGCACTGTGGTTCAGGTGCCTGCAAAGCCAAAAGACGTCTTTTTGAACAAAGCAAAATGTCTAAGCCACCAAGTGCCACCTACTCATGAAACAAGTTAGTTACAACCAATGATCAGCTTATTGATCTCTTAAACCAGCTTCTGACGACTTAATGGATATTCTTACTGGGTCCATATAAAGAAAATACAAAACAGTGTGAAATTCATAGATCAAAGTCCTTAATAGTTATGCAGGCAGTGAACTTATTCTCAACAGATAAAATACAAAAATACAATCCTGTATCAATGTTTAAGTTTTTCACCCCTGAGCCACAGACCATTCTACTTTGGCGTCTCCTGCCTGTCAAACAACCAAAGGCACATTGTTTTAATATTGACAAAGTAATTTTCACTTTTTATAGTACAGATTAGTAGCCACACCTGACATGAGGGACGGACACGTTCCTGTCATTCTCTGGGCAGGGATTGTAAGCAGGGGGAGGAGGGTACAACTGATCTGTACAATCTGAGGAGAAAAAAATGCTCTTCAAAGTAGAGGGAATTACAAACATTTCACAGCTGATGAATGTACAAGCATGTGTGATTCACATTTGTGTGAAACTGATGTCCGTACAAGGAAAGAACAGGTCCCCACAGTATTTTTGTCAGGTCCCCACTGAGGAAATTAGATATCCAGCTAAGGGGTAAGGTTCAGGGAAAAACATGAATAGTGTAAGAATTATATTAACCTCATAGGACTTTTATTTATTGAAAAGCGTTCTCCAGGCAGATCTGCCTTGGAGGCAGAATTCATTTGATTGGTTGATTCAACACTAAGGGCGGACTTCACATTAAACGTACAATATGTAGTTTTTGGCCGCTAGGGGTCTCTTAATCAAAACAATAGCAAAATATGTACTTGGATGACGTCGGGAAGTAGCGTGGGATCATGGGTTTTGTTATCGTCATCAATAACAACCTTCCAATCTAGCGTCTCCGGCAGAAAAAATGTTCACTGACAAAGTAATGTATTGTTAAAAATATTATAACTTTATTCACATTATGTTTGGCAGTTCCCTGGAACTTAGAACAACTAGAGCAGTCAAAGGTTATATGACGCGATTGACGGAAGACAAAATGAAACGTCCCGTGTCTTCAAATTATATTACAAATTTCTCTGGGTTTGAAAGTTGGTGGAAACATTTAGGATAATGTAAGTACACAACTAAGAAATATTTGTAATATAGGTATGGTGATGTTTGCTTTTTTAATGCAAAGTACGTCTTTTGTTATTGTTTTGGAAAACGACATATTGTACCTTTAAGTTTAATTTTTATTTATAATTATGATTTATATATTATATAGCACATGATTACATTCTAACACTCCAGTGTGATTAAGGTTAGCGTTAAGGTTAGGTGTACGGTTAGATATGATTAAAAACTGAGAAAACTATACTCATGTGCGCATTTCCAATGTCATGTGAGGTCCACCCTCAGTTTTGAATCAACCAATTAAATCTGGTTTAATCTCTAAAAACAGATCTGCCTGGAGAACAGTTTTCAATAACTAAAAGTCCTATGAATTTCTATTAATGATCAGTAATTAGGGTTAGGTTAAGTTTAGGCACAAAAGGAAGGCTGTTAAAGTTAGGGTTTGGCATTTGTGTGTCACCTCCTTTGGGCTCCTCATACCCTGACACGCTGTCCAGCCAACCAGCAGGGGGAGCAGAAGGACCCTCCTCTGGAATGTTGGGATCGAACTCCCCTGTGTCGTAGGAAAATAAATAATGAGATCATCTTTTCAGGGCATTATCAAGTCAGTAAGGTCATGGCTAGAAGGGATACAGCTCATGTCAAAATTACGTCATACTCTCACACATTCTCTCGCACCAGACGTAGACTTTTCATCCAACAAAAGCTAAGTTAGCTAGCCAACTGCTATTGTAGCAAGTAAGTTAGTTGTTTGAATGACAACACCAGAAGGGTGCTAGCTAGCTCAAAGGTGTGACCAAAATGTTGTGCTTATTACGATGGGTGAGCGGTGTAAATGATGACTTTGCAAACATTAATACTCTGGTACAAGATGCATAGACGTCTAGATTACCGAGTTGTAGAGATAATGTCGCAAGTGGCAACCAACGTGACTTTTTATTCAGAACGTAGCTATTTCGTATAAGTTAATGATACAAAAATATTGCTGGAAACCACCTGGACACAAGTTTCATCAATCCACTAGGCACTAAAGTGTCCCTCCCGCTTACAGGAGCCGTCCTGTGCTGTCCATAGTAGGCTACTGTTCGTGACAGAGTTTAAACTGTACTAACGTTAGAGTAGTAGCCAGGGCAACAATCAGGGTTACTGCTAATGCATTTTCCATAATTATATTTTCCACAGAAAGTACATGGGTAAATCTACATTGTTAATATCTATTTCGTTTGTACCATTCTATCAAAATTAAATGATACTGAACACTATCCCAAGTCCATATCACTGGTTCCAATCTATCTTCAAACGCTCGCGGGAGTTTCTTGCCACTTTGACATGAGCTGTATCCCTTCTAGCCATGACCAGTCAGTAAAAGAAAACATCTGGTTTTGTGTTCCAACCCTTAATCGCAACAAGAGAACATTCCAGAAATTCCAGAACTACCTTAACATTTTACTTGGTTTCAGGCAGTTTGTTCTATGTTTGAAGAAAGAAAATAAATCTTTTTTAGCCTGCATACGGGCAAAGGGTTGAACATTTCAATTATAGTCCACTTTGTTAAAAACACTGGAGAGAATTAGAATGTTAGTGTACTGTCTTAATTGCCTGTTATTTGTCACAAAAGTTCTAGATATCTGATCAAGGACAACAACAAAAAACAATTTCATCAAACTCTTGACAGTTTAATCATTCCAATAACCAGGTGAGCAGCTTCACCATGCAGCAAAGCATAAGCAGCTAGTAGGCTTGATTTGGTGGGGAAATGGTTTCTGACTTCTGAGGCCTGGTGGAAAACAGACATTCTTTTGAAGGGAGGACATGATGCTTCTATAATCATCCACTTACGCCCCCATTCATTTTGGATTCTAAGGAATGTGTTGGAATCTAAAGAACATATTGGAATCTAAAGAATATATTGGATTCTAAAGAACATATTGAATTCTAAAGAAAATTGGATTATAAAGAACATGTTGGATGCTAAATAAAACATGGGGGATTCTAAAGGTATGTGCTAAGTAGTGACACATTTTACTGCTGCCAAGCAACAACAAAAAAACGTGGAAAACATTAGAGCTAAAAGTGCTAACCGCATTTTAACAACATGAAATTGTATTAGAATGCACATTCCTAAAATAACACCATGGCCTTGATCACATTTTCTGATATGCGATCATATTTTAAGGTTCCATACTTTCATAGATTTCTCACAAATGTCTTGACTTTACACTGGTCCCCAACATACTAACTGCATTGGTTTATATTCCCACACTACATAATGGAATCCTGAGTCAAATCAAATCGATTTTAAAACCTCATATAAAGCTGGTTTTGGAGCATACAAACATATTTTACATATAAGCTATTATAATTCTCTGTTTTATTCAAATTTGCTAAGCAGTTAAAATGCAGTCAGTTCCACTTTTAGCTGTACCTTGGTCCTACATTAGACTAACCAATTAGCCTTGCTTTGCAGTATTTTATACTCCAATTGTAAGTAGTGATGTTTAAAATGCTGGTGACTTATGATGTCCAGAACGAGGCCTCGCAAATTGGCATAGTGCTCCCCGGGGATTTGGGATAGATAACCAGAATCATCTACCTTGCCAAGTCGCTCTGCAGTAACTCCTTGTGTGCAGATTGGGCCCCTGTATATTCAAACACGAAAGTATAGTTGGTGAACGTAATCCTCCCATACATGATCTGAATAAAGGCTTCTGTGTTGGGTGAGCATTGTGAAAAGAAAAGGCACCTCTGTGATGGTTGGATGAACCATGTGCACTCCCCTCACCATCCGGTATCTGTCCAAGGAGTTACAGAGCTGGCAACAAGGCAGGGTCAGTGGGAATTGGAAAAAAACACTTATGATATAAACATTGTTAGTCTAAATACCTTTGCTGCTCTAGGTGTGACCATATGTTTTGTCACTGAATGTGTGCGGCTGCGTCTTTTTACACAAAGCACAGCGTACTGTAATCAGGCTACACCGTTGTTTGTTATAAAACTCATCTACACTAAATGGATGCTCATGTGTCAGTAGATCAAATGAACACATGTAGAAAGAAAAACCGGGGACTCTGTAATATTAGTTCTTATACATATGTAATGACTCCTGTAAGAGCATTGTAGATTTGCAACATATTATTGTGTACTTTGCACACATGGTGATAATAACAGTACAATACAATAACATAATGTCTACATCACGTACAGTACCACGTGAGACCCAGACGGCATCAATGTGGTGCCACTCAGGAACCCGTAATCAACTGGGAGCTTTGTCTTTGTGGAGCAGTGTGACCTTTCCTTTACACTTTAGCTAGGCCACTACATTTACTTTGAGCACTAGTAGTGTACTATCTAGTAAACAGGATGGCATTTGGGGCATGCATGATGTGTACAACAGCATGATTAATGTGGGTGGTTTCCCACTCCTCTAAAGTGTTTGTTTGAAATTACTAGCATGAGGGCACACTGCTAAAAATATGTAGGCTGACGGCCATCCCTGAACACAATGCCACTACACAGAGATATTAATATCTATGAAGGAGTTTCTCTGGGGGGAGATCTGGCTCTAAGATAATACTAAACACTAGAGACATGTACCGGTACATATTTAGACAGTTGGGCCAAAGTGGGCTTTAAATTAACATAATGAGGAATACTTAAAGATATATGCTATGTAACTGAGTGTAAAACGGAACAAAACAAATTGTGTGTCACTCTGGACAAGTGTTTGCTGAATGACTTGGATTCCAAATGTAAGTGACAATGTTGTAGGTTACAATGGCAAATATACGATCATTTAAGCCAGACAACATTCAGACAATGTTATGAAAATAACTCTGTGAGGGAGAGCACTACTGAAGGAGAGCACTACTGAAGGAGAGCACTACTGAGGGAGAGCACTACTGAGGGAGAGCACTACTGAGGGAGAGCACTACTGAGGGAGAGCACTACTGAGGGAGAGCACTACTGAGGGAGAGCACTACTGAGGGAGAGCACTACTGAAGGAGAGCACTACTGAAGGAGAGCACTACTGAAGGAGAGCACTACTGAAGGAGAGCACTACTGAAGGAGAGCACTACTGAAGGAGAGCACTACTGAAGGAGAGCACTATTGAAGGAGAGAGCACTACTGAAGGAGAGCACTAATGAAGGAGAGCACTAATGAAGGAGAGCACTACTGAAGGAGAGCACTACTGAAGGAAAGCACTACTTAAGGAAAGCATTACTGAAGGAAAGCACTATTGAGGGAGAGCACTACTGAAGGAATGTTAGGAGATACATTGTTGATGTTACTGTTAGAAATGCACTTCCAATAAAGTGAGTGTTGGCAAAACCGGTTGTCATTTTTATGTTGAGGCAGTGGGGGTGTTGTCGGGAGCTGCTGAATGTAACTAATAAAGTAACTTGTAATCTAATTTACTTACTTTTAAAATCAAGTAATCTGTAAAGTAACTTTTTAAAGGAGTAATCAGTAATCAGATTACTTTTTCAAAGTAACTGTGGCAACACTGTGAAGGAGAGAGCACTACTGAAGGAGAGCACTACTGAATGGCCTGATCAAGTTAAGTGCAAGATAATCCAATAAAAGTTACTAAGTTACTTTTTAAAGGAGTAATCAGTAATCAGATGACTTTTTCAAAGTAACTGTGGCAACACTGCGAAAGAGAGAGCACTACTGAATGAAGTAAATGGTAAATGGACTGCATTTATATAGCGCTTTTTCTGACCAACAATGGCCACCAAAGCGCTTTACAGTGCCTCACATTCACCCATTCATTCACACATTCATACACCGACGGCGGTGTCAGCCATGCAAGCCGCCAGCCAGCTCGTCGGGAGCAGCTGGGGTTAGGTGTCTTGCTCATGGACACCTCGACACTTGGTCAGGAGGACCCGGGGATCGAACCACCAACCTTCCGATTGCTGGACAACCTACTTGACCCACTGAGCCACTGCCGCCCCAAAGGGGCCTGATCAAGTTAAGTGCAAGATAATCCAATAAAAGAGGCATTGATGGACGGGTCGTCTAATACTGAAGCAAACATATTCAATGAGCAGATCCACACTATATTCTCTACAACCCGTGATTACATCTGTAGTCACTGTTTCACTTAATGCTTCTATTAAATGATGGCACGTACCCACATGATGACTGTGACCTGGGGAGAAAGCGAGCAAGAGGCCCATGATTAAAGCACCTAGAGCAGTGGTACTCAAACCTCGCCACGGGGACCCCCAGACGTGACACAATTTAGCTGTAGCCCTGAATCATCAGATCAGATTTACTAATAAACAACATATTGATTAGTAGTTAAGTTGAATTAGGTGTGCTAGCTCAGGGGTAGTTCAAATACATGGACTGGCTGGGGGTCCCTGAGGAGAGGTTTGAGAATCAATGACCTAGAGTAGGGGAAATATCCAACAGATGGTGAAAAAATACCAAGACAAAAATAGACAACAGAATGGTGTGGCATGATATTAACAAATGTTCTATTAACTACATTTTTAATCAAATAAATTGACAAAAACAGAATGAATAAGTTACAAAAATGTATACACTAAAAGTCCATACTAGCACCCGGCAAGTGTTGATAGGATAGCCTACAGGTAGAGGCACTTGGAGACGTAATTAAATAAAATCTGGACACAATAGTGTAACACTCAAGCATGTATCCTGACATGAATATCTTAGGTAGGCCTACACAATGGCATGTGATAAACCATGTAGATCAGCTCTCATTTGGCAGACATCTGCAGAATTAATAATACACTTAGTGAAGGAATATCATACTTAAAGATAAATATATCATCTGTTTTTATGAGTAACGCAGGATTTTAATTACGTTTATATTTGAGGTTTCCAACGGATTGGAAAATGATTCAAACAAGTTCGACAGAATTAAGACAATATACAGAGTGAGAGACAGAGTCCAAGCGAAGCGAGGGGGGGGGGGCGGAGGTTAGGTTATTTTGAATATTTCAACAGCAAAGCGATACATTATTTTACCAATGATCCTCATTTCATAATAACGTGTGCATTATTTGATCATTTCAACGACATGCCTGAGATACACACTTTAACATAGCCGTTATAACTGTATGTTTACTGTAGGTAAATAAGAAGTCTTGCATATGCACTCCAATGTTGTGTTCCATAGTTGCTCTGGAAGTATCTCTTAAAACATGAATACAGTTAACTGACTAACAAGGACAACCACGTAGATGAGTATGACATCGCTTCGCTTTAGAAATTAATTCCAAACAAAAGAATACTCACCAAGTTGTTCGTCGTCTTTTTCGTCCATATTAGCTGCTTTAAAGACGCATCTATTAAGCTATACTATATGTCGCATATGTATTTTCATACCATTATGTTAATGTTTAGACCTTTTGCAATACGTTGATCATTGGTCACATGTGTCAAACAATAAAGTAGCCGCCACACGCATCGGGCAATAAATAAACGGTCACACTTAAGAATGTCCACTTGAACTTTTATTGTTGTGGTGGGCGTAAATGCCTCTGTAAAATGAGCGATTCCCAACCTTTTCCGCTCCAGAGACCACAATTCACCTAAATTTGATGACAAGGGCGTAGGAGCAGGGGGGAGAAATCCCCCCAATGGCAAACGGCAGGCAATGTGCCCCTTACAACAATAATAAGAACAATTTCAGAAAAATGCGTCCCCCCCAATAGCAAACTCACTCACCACCACTATGGAAAATATATGGTGCTTTTTCAGCTTTATTAATACAGAAAAAAATACCACAAACATTGCAGAGCCAACAATAAAAACAGGAATGTAAAAAACCCGTAGACACTGTCAAAACAGTTGTAATCAAAATGAGCAGTGTAAACTAAAGTTTAAAACATTTTTTTCAACTTCATTATGCATAAAAGTTGATTGTATCAACTTAATTCACTGAAATAAGATCATGCCAAGTCTAGATCTGTCCAGAAATTCCAGGTAGTGGGGAGTGTAGGTGTAGTGGAATGTTGTAAAAACACAATTCCAACACTTACAATTCACAGTTCTGTTTGTAAAACAGGTCCAAGGTACAGTTGGTGGAGACATACATTTTTCCTGGTTATTTCAAATAGCCAATAAAACAATACATGAATACAATTAGATACTAAATTATGACAAAACTGTAACTCCACTTAAATTCTGAATTAAAACTGTAAATAACTGTTATTAAATTGTATTTAGGTATAGTTACTAGCTGTTTATATACCACAGATTTAGAAGAAAGAATATAATTTTAATAATTAAAACAACATGTTATATTTTCTAGCTAAAAAACACAGTCCATAAAAATGTATGAAATATAGTAAGCTAGACATCTGAGGTCTGTGTTAAAACCTGTTTAACAAAAATGGCCACAGGGAATACCAGAGCTAGCGAGGTGATCAGTTGGTTGTTCTGTCCAAGAGTAAGGCAGTTACGGTACCCTAATCAATAACATTCTTAAAATTGACATTAAAACTTCATAGTCTAAGGCAAAATGTGGATTCAACAATGCTCGTAATCGTTTTTTTACAAAGACCTCCTCAATATTGTCATGTTCAGACTCACTCCACTTAGAAGGCCTTGGCACAGCTTTTTGCAAACATTTCTACTCATCAACATTGCTGTTTTCTAATTCACTTTAATGGTGGCATGCATAATTCAACATTATAATGGAATTACTGTAGAACACTTGCAGCATATTCAAAATACATATTTTTTAGCTAATCAACAGAATGGCGTATGAAGCTACAGTATAGATCTCTCTCTAGACAATATTACACCTACAAATGACCCAAAAATACAAACCAACCCAAATTAGATAACTTTTAACATATAACCTATGAAAACTCTACCCTAGTTGAATTACGATTATGTCAATATCCCAACTACCATACTAGAACTACACCACCAATAATAATGCAATTACACGCCATTTACATCAGTTAATGTCCTTCTCCAGATGACTACCGACCTATCCTTAACACAAGGTGGACAACTGGGAGCTTTTTTCATAAGAGGAACAGGTAACTGTCTGGCAACTTTCTGTCTCTCTGTCTGTCTGTCTCTCTGTCTGTCTGTCTGTCTCTCTGTCTGTCTGTCTGTCTCTCTGGCTGTCTGTCTCTCTGGCTGTCTGTCTCTCTGGCTGTCTGTCTCTCTGGCTGTCTGTCTCTCTGGCTGTCAATCAATCAATCAATCAATAAATCAATTAACCAATCAATTAATTAATAGGTGCTTTATTGGCATGAATGGGTGGTTGCCATTATTGCCAAAGAAAAGGGTACAGGCAACAATAGTGATACAGGTAATCTGTCTTTCTGGCTGTCTGTCTCTCTGTTTGTCTGCATGTCTGGCTGTCTGTATATCTGGCTGTCTGGCTGTCTGTATGTCTGGCTGTCTGTATGTCTGGCTGTCTGTATATCTGGCTGTCTGGCTGTCTGTATGTCTGGCTGTCTGTATGTCTGGCTGTCTGAATGTCTGTATGTCTGTATGTCTGTATGTCTGTATGTCTGGCTGTCTGTATGTCTGTATGTCTGTATGTCTGAATGTCTGTATGTCTGAATGTCTGTCTTGTTACATGATGGAACAGCAGCAACAGGTTTCAGGGTAGTCAAAATCTTTGACCTGGTTTTTGATCCCGAAGACAAAGAAGTGATGTGTGCCAGCTTTCCAGGTATATGTTACCTTGGTGATGGGGACCACCTCAATCTTGTGTTGCTGAAACCAGAACAGAAGAGAAAGACATATTCACTAAACTAGTTGTACAAAGACAATCGGTTGTCTCCCTGAAGTTAATTTCCTGGTCCAGGACACCTTGACCTGTATCTGTTCAGGAAACTGACATCACATGTGTTCCCTGTAAGTTAAGATGTTGGAATACTTGGCTGCTAACTCTAAAAGACAGTCAGTTGTATAAATTCCTCACCTGTCTTTTCAGTTCAAAATCAAGCAAATATTAAACTGTGCAGGATTTGCTGTCATTAAATGTTCTAAAGATCTCCATTGAAATGAAGTGGCAGGTGGAATAATAAACAGGTTTCTAAAGGTTAATGGGTCTGTCTAGGACATATTAGAGAGGTGGTACCTGATAGCGAGACCTGTTTGGAATCATGCATTTTGGGTGGATTAGTTGTACATTTTAAAATTGTGTTTTACAATTCTGTGATTTGTTATTTATGAGTCACCGTTGTGTGCAGGGCCGTCGCTAGTGGGGTGAAAGGTGGTGACAATTATAGGTGCCCCCACTACACAGGGGGCCCCACAAAATCCAGCAGTTATACTATGTAGGCCCCTGTTATGTGAATAATTATAATATTTATATTAGTTCTATGCCTGAAATTTTAATGAAAATCACAGAAACAATTTGATTAAAGAAGCTTTCCAAACATCTGCTCCTCTCCCCTCCCTAAAATGGTTTAGTCAGATCCAAAGTATAATTATTCAGTTAGTGACAAACATTATATAGACCCAATGAAGTTGTAAGTCCCACCCCAACTCGTGAATAGAACCAATCAAGAATTGAGGTGGCAGCTGAACTTTACGGTGAACTTGGTGGAAGAGCAAAAGACTGACTGATTGAAAATGTCAGGGAAAGGAAAACATAAATCAGGGTACCAGAAACGCCAGTGAAAGAAGGAGAGGTAGGCCAGGACAGTTGCTGTATCCCAGTCGATCAAGACGTTCTTTAAGACAGGTTAGTGTATTGTTATTTATTTCGCTGCCCGAATAGGGAAAATCGCGTCTACACTTTTCATTACCAACACGCAGTCTATTATGCTATTGTGAATAAAGTTGGTTTGTAAAACACACAGAAAAAATTAACACGAGTCACAATGCTTGTCACAAGCATTATGCACCTGACAGATGTTGATGCATTTTTTGTCAAGAAAACACATATAGCAAACTGCTCTTAAATGGATGCATTTATTAGCTTAATATAAAGATATATAACACAGTATCGTCTTTATTAAAAGATAAGACAATGAGTCATTTTACTGGTTGTTTTATATTTATTTCTTTACATTTGACTGCATTCATGTCAATTTCTGAATGTTTACTTTTTGAATTATGAATTATCACAGACTGGTAGGGAAATGATTATATTGCTGGTCCTTTTTTAAATAGGTTTTATTATTTAACAATGTTTTTTGTTAGTTTTCATTAGTTGTAATATCTATATACAGTCATATGCAAAAGTTTATGCACCCCTGACAATTTCCATGATTTTTATTTATAAATAATTGGGTGTTTGGATCAGCAATTAAATGTCATTTCATTTTGATTTATCAAATAACTAAAGGAAACAGTAATATTTCAGTAGTGAAATTAGATTTATTGGATGAACAGAAAATCTGCAATATACATCAAAATGAAATTAGATAGGTGCAGAAATTTGGGCACCCCAAAAAGAAATGTATCAATAATTAGTTTAGCCTCCTTTAGAACAAATAACAGCTTCTAGATGCTTCCTATAGCCTGTAATGAGTGTCTGGATTCTGGATGAAGGTATTTTGGACCATTCCTCTTTGCAAAACATCTCTAGTTCAGTTAGGTTTGATGGTTGCTGAGCATAGACAGCCCGATTCAAATCACCCCACAGATTTTCAATTATATTCAGGTCTGCAGACTGGGATGGCCATTCCAGAACATTGTACTTGTTTGTCTGCATAAATGCCAGAGTAGATTTTGAGCAGTGTCTTGGGTTGTTGTCTTGTTGAAATATTAAGCCTCGGTGTAACTTCAACTTTGTGAATGATTCCTCTACATTATTCTCAAGTATGTGCTGATATTGAGGGGAAGCCATGGGACCCTCAACTTTAACAAGATTTTCAGTACTGGCACTGGCCACACAGCCACAGAGCATTATGGAACGTCCACCAAATTGTACGGTGGGTAGAAACTGTTTGTCTTGGAACGTTCTGTTCTTTTGCCGTAATGCATAATGCTCCTTGTTATGACCAAATAACTTCATCTTTGTTTCATCGATCCACAGCACCTTCTACCAAAATGAAGCTGGCTTGTCCAAATGTGCGTTTGCATACCTCAAGTGACTCTGTGGTGTGTGTGCAGAAAAGGCTTCTTCGCAACACTCTCCCGTACAGCTTCTCCTTGTGCAAAGTGTGCTGAATTGTTGAACGATGCACAGTGACACCATCATCAGCAACTTGATGTTGTAGGTCTTTGGAGGTGGTCTGTGGGCTGTTTTTTACCGTTGTCGACATCCTTTGCCTCCAATATTTTACTTGACCTGCCATTTCTGGCCTTAACAAGAACTGTGCCTGTGGTCTTCCATTTCCTAACTATGTTCTTATATTCAGCAGTATATGATGAGGGTGGTAGGGGCCCACATCAATATTTTTTCAGGGGGCCCCGAATCCTCTAGCTACGGCCCTGGTTGTGTGTCTGTTTTCTGTTTCAGTACATGTACAAAAAGACCTTACCTGCTGTAGGATACGTGAGTTCTGAGAGTATTTAGTCTGGTGCTCTTTAAGCAAACGTTCTGAAGCCTGGGATATAGTCACATCAGGGAAGCCCATCAATGGATACAGCTGTAGACAGGACAATGACAAAACCATTATAGTAAGTAACATGGTGAAAAACAATCATTACAACTTTTTTTAATAAAAAAAAAAAATCACGAGTACATTCTTGCAAGGAACATTCAAGAACACTTAGAAAGTATCTTAAAGCTAATTCAGGTTCTGCTGAGGCCCAGACCCACTAATGAACACATGCAAGTGTTCACTGTGCTAATTGACGTCACAACATGGTGTTTTCCACACTTACCATGAACTGAGCATTTTTAAAAATCATCTTTCCCTCCACCTCATCCAGGTGTTCAACCGCCAGTCCACTTTTGTTCTCCCCAGAAAATTTATCAACATTATTCTTCCTGAAAAATCAACACAGTCCTCAACGTTCACCTTCCTGAAATAATATTGTCCAACATTATTCCTCCTGAAATAACATCATAGAGTCCTCAAACTTCCTCAACTTGTCCAGTGGTATTTGCTAGTTATATTATCGTTTCATTTAGGTTAGTTTGTCATGTGCACAGAAATGCAGATGAAATTGCATGTACGATGGGAGCTTTTATTCATTGGCCCCAGCCACGCAGTAGTAATGAAGGCCCAAAAATAGAAATAACAGCGACAAGATTTAAAAACTGAAGAGACTTCGAGCATAGTATGTACGACTCTCTAACTGTCACCAAACGGAATGACACTGTAATATCATTGTTATTGTCTTTCAGTGTTACCAATTGCTTAACAATCCTTGTAACGTTGCATCTTATTTTTAATGAAACAAGATAAAAGGCAATGACTCACCACTCGACTTTAAGGTTTATGTAGGTCAACAGCTGCTTCTTCCCGTTGCACGTCCCACAAACTTTAGTCCCTTTGGCGTGACACGCAGAGCAGCTGAGGATGCAAACATAAAACCAGCGTTAGACATCTTTTGATCACACATTTAAAAGGAACATTTTAAGGATTTGTTTTCTTCCATCACATCATTCTTTTAAGAAAGATGTATTATGACCTACTTGACTTGTCCAGTTTGATTACAGGAGGTACAGGGTGCATTTTCTGCATTTCTGCCAGATCCTTTGCAGGAAGTACACTCTTTCTAAATGACAATGTAATAGATGGTCTTAAAGTTAGGGTTGTGTGTGTGTTTGTATGTGTGTGAGTGCGCATCTGTTCTTACCTTTCCTAACCCTTTACAATCAGCACACTGAATACTTCCTTTTTCACTACAAACATGGCAGGGCTGTTGACAGAAAGAACGAGCACAAATCAACCCAAGCTCACGCAGACATTAACTACCACTTTTTATTGTACCTCACTTGGTGATGCATTCTTAGCCCTACTAATAAACAATGCTGAATCTATTGTGTCCTAGCCAGTTGCACTCATATATTGAGTCTATTTTTAAAGAAGTCTAGAATTTTTGGCAGCGTAATATCAGGAGATGCTTGTAATATACAGTGTCTGCATTAAGGCTATTGAAATGCTAGTGTTTTTCACAACATGATTTTAGCCTGTAGTTGTTTTGTTGTTAACAGTGCATCCTAAAAATTGTATTGGACATCTGAACCAAGTTCTGTCTCTGAAACCATTGTGACACGCTGAAATCGCCGACGCATACACTTTCAGTGTGCCTGGTGATTTCCCCTCCACCAACAGCTGTTGTTGGAATTCTAAAACTGAATTCACCTCACTACACTGAGGGCCAAGTTCCCAACAACGCTTAAACAGTACATGCATAATTCCTAGAGGTGGAAACGGCCCGTGCGCTCTGGATAGTTCGGATAACTCCCTCCGATAATCCTGTGTGCGTCAATCTCTCCTGTTCAGAGAGCGCAAGACCAACATTACTGCTCTGAGCTCCAATCGGTTTATGTGTTCTCTCCTTGGAGACCACACGCCCCTGACCGCTCTGCACTCACACGTCCCTCCCATCCCGCCAGGGCTGCGTCTGATTAGACCGGGAGGAATGAGGTTACTCTGCCCAGGGGGCCCCCAGCAGTAACCTGTCCAGGTTTCCCTAAAAAGGTCCCCTCACAGCGACTCTGGAATCGTCACACGGACGTCGCGCTGGCTTACTGGGTCTAACTTGAGCCACGCTCAAATGTCTCACTACCTCTGTAGTTTTTGTCATGGCTATGAGAGAAATTGATGTCTTATGGGGATAAGGATGTCTATAGAATTTTGGAGAATACCCGAGGAGCCTGGGGGGTAGCCGAACGGCATCCTCTGATACTAGTACCATCTTGCTAGAAAAGAGAACCTGAGGTATTTTCGATGTCTCCGTATAATCGGGACATGAAAATATGCATCCTGTAATCGCCCTGATGGAAGCATTTAATCAGGTGTCTGACTGTGATCATACGAAAGGGTCTCTTGGCTATGGACCCTCAGTTCTCATTCCCACAGTTTTCTTTGGAACCAGGAAGTAAAGAGAATAAAGGCTGTGTTTCTCGTTCCCGATCGGGACCCTCGAAACAGTGCAGATTTCTCTCTCCAATGCTCCTTTCCTGAGGTGGGATGACATCACAGTCTCCCTGATTCCTTGAAAAGGCGGGGGGGGAGTAAAATTGAAGAGCGTACCCTTTCAGTAGCGTTGTGTTCGACCAAGCTGGAATCATACATCTCTCTCGTCACTCAGTAAATGGGAGAGAGCAGGCGAATATTTCCTATATTTCTAAGCAGATGATCTATGTTATATTCTGATAAAATGCCACTCGTTGGGGTTATTAGAGTACGCTGGATCATGTGCCTGTGTATCTGGCAAACTTTATTTCATGTTTGGAGTGTGCAGTGTTAGAATTGGTTTGTTGCTAATCTAGTACAAAAGTATACTACAAAACAATACAAAACATTTTC
>JACXGM010019265.1:6689-18633 GCA_016801145.1 Umbra pygmaea
CATGCCCCTTTCTAGGTCGTGTCAATCAATAGACAACAATAGGAGCACCGTGGGGGGGGGGGGTATCAGGGGATGGAGCTGCACACTCATTAGCTGTGCTGATAAGTAAAGTCATGTGACATTAATACACAACTCATAATGGTCTCTACTCAATGTGACTTCCTGCTTCATAGACTTATGAATTTATAAATTCACTTGGTAAAACAGTTTAAACAGTTTGATTGATAAAATGAACTATGCTTTTCTGCCAGGTTTTTCTGTACACAGCATCTCAGATTTTTCAAATGAATACATTTCATGTAACCTGGTGGAATACACATGTACAATAGTTTTTAAATCGACAACCAGATTGCTGCTGGTCAGGCGGCAATGACATTGCTGCTGTGTCTATGGTTACGGTAGTACATTGCCTAACTTCATTAGCATGGGGTCAGACACGTATTGTATATGCTGCCTATAGTTTATTATATATAGATATTACTAGGGTCAACATCCCCACTATGATGTATTAGACTTTTATATCTCTATTTCATCTGGGAAACCAATAACACACATGAAGACTAGAATGAAAGGACACAGTATGTCATGGATCAGCTGTAGTTACTGCTAGCACTAATATTAGATCCATTTACTAGTACTGTAGTACTAGAAACAGAAGTAACATTTCCTCATGTCAGGGAACCATGTCCAATCCTACAATTTAAATGGTATTGTATTGTCTTTTTTCATGATGGTAGAAACTATCAAAAATAGGATTTGTTTATTTTATTTTCAGGACAATACAGAATATTCAACAGTATAGCTTAATACCTCAACAGACTTTTCTAGACAACATAGTTATGACATAGTAATAAATGTCAAGTAGCACAACTTAAAAAATCATGAAATTACTTCTTACCTCAGATGAACAATATAATGGTAAAGTAGCATCTAGGGAGGACAAGCACACCCACAAAATGTGTTGTGTGTCTCATCTCGGCTGCTAAAAGCTAACCACGGAGATCCTCTGGTTCCTGAAGACCCAGCGAATAGTTAATCTGATTGGTTTAATCTGCTTTCTCAATACAGCCAAGCCTGCTTACACCACTCATCCATTTGCACAGAAAACAACCTAACCAACCACAGGAGAAATAGTAGGAACATTTTATTGAAGGTACTGAACAAAATAGTCTACATTTTATGGAATGTCCTATCCTAGTCATATCCTAGTCCCACAAACAGCTTGACCTAGCTTCCAAAACAAATGCCTGAGATAAGTGGTACCTATGCAAAAGGGCCTTCATGTGTTAGCAGTCAGTGTTGATGTGCTCAATAGGGAGCAGGCCTCAGGGTCATGTGTATAAAAGTCTGTGGCAGTAGGCTACAAGCATTAAGGCTGTTTAAATAGAGCCGTCTACATCAGTTATCAAGACAAATTTTATCAATTTTTTCCCCCATATATTGCTCTATAAATCATCAACAGTATTCGTAATGGGACCAATACTTAAAAACAATATAACCTAAAACATATACATTTTTATAAGTTTAAAGCCAATTAGCAGACAAGTACCTCCTTATGTTACGGCCTTTTTAATTGACTACTAAAAATGATGTGAAGCTAAAGGGCATGTCCACGCACCACTAGCCGGCTACGTAACGTTCCACGTTCTAACTGCACTGACCACCACAGATGTTCTTTAACACTATGAGCTCATTACTCAATTTATGCAGAACATTTCCATGGTTCATTTACTATACAAAAAAAACACAGAAACATGTTTATAAGTTGTAGACTATATTTTAATAAGTTACAAAAACGTGTGTACCTGTCTGTACACTGAAGGGATCTAATACATTAAGGACAATCTGCAAAGACAGAAAATAGACAAATACCATTTAAATGAATGATGCATCTAATGGTAGTCACATCCTGTAAAAAGTGAGTTTAGATTATATGAATAAAATAGCTGACTGAACAAATGTGATCATTTAACACAGATGATCAATTTGGCCCAACTTAATATTGCAATATACTCGGTACAAACAGCCCCGAAACTACTTTTGCGTTCTTATGATATTACCTTTCATAGAGACAGCAAATTAGAAGTATGATGTTGCGTTGAAGTATAGGTTTGTAGCACGTCCCTAATTACCTACAATTTCCAAGCACATTGCTTATGTACAAAGCCATAGATGAAAATGCATTGCTCGTCTGCATTAAGCCGTGATTATGACTGGCTCAGTAGATCATACATTTCTATTTTTTTAATCAAAAATGTAATTGACAATGCATTGTAAAATGTGTATTTACCCAGTATATGAATATATGTATATGAATGATGGTTTTGGATGCATTACATGTAACACTTTTTTTTACAATGTAACCTCTCCCTGTAGCTTAGTTAGTAAAAGCATGGTGACCACTTCAGGGTTGGGGGTTCAATTCCCATTGTGGGGGCAGTAAGACAAAGTATAGAAACATATGCACTTATTACTGTAAGAACTTCTGCTAAAATTACATATGTATATACAAATAATGTATATGTACCAACCTTTTTCAGATGAACAGTACAGTGCCTTCTAAAGTTCACAGATTGCCACTAATAAACAACTGTTTATTAGGATCTCTTCTTGAAGACTAATGCTATTTTATATACAGATCAAGAACAGAATCCACCAGCTATTTTGGACTCTGATACATTTAACTTTGGGCTTCAAAGTTTAAACCAGCAACAAGCAGTTTATGATTTGATAAAGCATCAAATATAATTACACATTGTACACTCATAAATGAATGTATACAAAAGGCATACAAAAGTAATACTGTATACAAAATGACGTAAAACTAAATATTTAAATGTGTAATGCACAAAATAAAAAATGGATTAAGCACAGGGTTTGTGGATCTATCTTATATTTGATAAAATGGCAATATAAATTATACTAGCAATTTTGATAATAGTTTTGGCATATAGGCATACAAATATTGTACAAAACCTTTATACATAACATTTTGAAGAAAAGGTAATTGCACAAATGAGAAGGAATAGAAAATGTATAATACTTTATAACAGCACATTGACAAAATATCATCAATATAATAGCAATCAGTAAATAGTTTATTTAGCATGTATTAATCTTTACTCCTCCATTTGTAGTAACTATTAGCTATTCACACAATTACAATGTAAACCTTGCAAATGCTAATCAATCATGAAACATCCAGACAGCAGTTACCTGACATTTTCAGCATTTCGTAGATTTGTATTACTTCATTAGTATCCGATTGTACACAAAAACAAATGGTTAGATATAGTGATTGTGTTTTTGACAGTTAAGCATTTGGTACTACATAGAATACATTTTAGAGGTTCTGTATATAACTATATTCATTAGGTTCAAAATAGTCCATTCGAGAACACTCTATATAGCACCAGAACAGGTTCCGGTATAGTTATGAGCCTTTAATAACCATGACAAAAAAAAACAGCATCACTGGCCATATAAAAAATGTGTAAATGGCATAATGCAATGATTTACGATTGCAAAACTTTTCTTTGATTAATTATGGGTCACATCCATACACTGTGAAGAGGAAATATTACATAGTAGTGTATGTCCACATACAATATTAACTATACTATACCTCCTAGGCCTTATTACGTAAAGTGGCTATACAATAGCGAATCAATCTTCCAAATGACCATTTTGCTTTGGTTGTATTTCACAAGGTCATTTTGAGACCTTAAAGAACATCCGATGTTGGAATGTCTATCAATGGTATGTACATTTTTTTGTGATAAATGTCAATTAAAGCAAAATGGTTGACATTTGTCAATCAAAAAATGTATAAATGAATACCACTTACTTTACTTAAGGCACTTTTAAAACTATTTTACTAAGCAGGTTGAACCCTATGAAAAAAAATGCATGAATAACTATCTTACTACAATGTATACACTTTCGGAGTAAAGACAAATACATACAGATTTTTCAAATGTATTTACTAATCAATGTTTAGCAAGGTTAAAAATACTGTAAACATAAAATCAAAAATCATGGTAAATGTGTCATTTCTTAAAAAGGTGTAGTGATTTGTATTCGAAGCATATTTTGATTATGTGGCTTTTTTATACAAAAATTTTACTGAAAAACCTAGAATCTGTGTTCTGTAGCTAAGTGCATCCTGTCGTCATTTTGGGACCTGAAATACAAATGAAATGCATGACTCCAAAACCAGATACAGAAAACAAGGAATATATTAATATATACATCTATAACACTTTTATGGGTAATATTTTCACAGTTCATAACATTATTTTAGGTTTTTGTTCTTCTTATACAATATGGCACATATTATACACTTTTTAAATCCTAGTCACGGAAGGGAAATGACTAGTAATGGATTGTTGATTGAGGATAACGTGATCATACAAAATGAGCCTCACGGTGCTCAAACTCCTGTAGGCGTCTAGGCCGTAGTCTCTGGTAAACAGGCTTGGCCTCCTGGCCCAGGTCCTCAGGGCTGGAGCTGGGTGACTGGAGCAGGGACAGAGATGGGCCGGCAGCCTGCTGCTGAGCCTCAGTATCCTCATCCACAGTTTCCTCATCCAGAGAAGGCTCGTCCACCGAGACTTCCAAACCCATCTCCAATCCCATATCCTCGTCTTCCTCGTCTACCTCTTCCTCGTCCTCCTCTACCTCAGCACTGTTCGCTGCCATGGCACAATTCTTTAGCCCTGTTTCCATTAGCATTTTGGCCTTGTTCCCCGATGGGGGTTTGTAGAAGGTTCCGGGGGGGGGCTGTAGAGTTCTGGGGGGTCTGATGAACGCAGTGGGTGCAGAGCTGTACCCGCCCACATTCCCCTCCCTACGTAGAGTCCTGCCTGAGCACGCTGTGAGGGTGTAGAGTCTGTCCAGGCCACTGCCGCTGTCAGTTTGGCCGTCGCTCCCGACGGAGTTAAAGGAAGAGGGTGGTGGAACGGACTTGGAGAGGCTGCTGGTCGAGACCTCTGCCTCCTTATCTACCATTGCAAGGTTGGCCGTAATTGTAGCGGTCCTGGCAGGGATGTCATGGTTCTTGTACTGTCTGTCCCACGTTCTGCGTAGCGTACCTGTGTCAATGAACGTGTTCCGGTAGTGGTTGCTCGCCCTGGACTTTGGCTGGTCATCCTCCAACACCACCTCAATCGACTGGTCACGTGTTATGGTCCCCGGGCTCCTGCCATCTAGCTCCGCCGCATTCTTAGCGTTCCTCTTGTCAACGGCACACGCCTGGTTCAGGAGCCGATCGGCGGGCATGCTGACAGGTCGGGAAACCAGCCTAGAGCGTGGGTGGCGGAGATGCACCCTGGAGATGGTTTGGTGAGCCCGGGCCAGAACCCTCTCTCCACTTTCTGTGTCCCACCCTGCTCTCTGGACCTCAGGGACACTACCAGAGAGGAAACCGTTGAGCTGTTCCTCATCCTCATCCATTACTACACAGGAAAGAAAACATGTCAGTTCAACAACAGCAGAAATTCATCAGGTGTAGCATACAGTGAACCATATACACACAACCAGGGCCGGCCCAGGCTATAAGCGAAAACTGCTTGCCTGGCAACACTATGTTATTCCGGCAACACAAACTCTGATTTGTCATTTCAAAATAATAGCGCTCGAAATTCATTGAAATAATCATTGTTACTTAATTGCATAGATGGTTAGTGAGTCCATGTTCATGTGTTGCTAAAATTAGTCTATTGTTGGATTAAACAGACTCTAGTGAATGTATTTCAAATTGAATTGTGTTTTCACATGTCACACTGACAATATATTCAATCAAATTGTGTGTAAAACTTATTTGTTTCTTTTGAATATATGAAGATGTTGTTAAATATATGTTAAATGCTTTTTTCTATCACATACTCCCATTGTTCATTTACACACAATATAATAGCATTTGGTTACAATTCACTAGCTTTATAATGAATTAACAATGGTTATTGCAATGAATTAAAACAAGCGCTATTATTTTGAAAAGACAAATCAGAGTTTGTGTTGCTGGCACAATATAGTGTTGCGAGGCAAACAGGATTCGCTTATAGCTTGGGCCAGCCCCGCCCACTACTTGTAATTCAGTAAAGCTTGAACAGTGCATGTATGGCCCCAGTGTCTGTTGTTCAGTAACACTGACCAGGTGCATAGTCACTCCCATCGGGCATGGGCTTCACTCCTCGGACCTCATCCATTAAATGGGTGGAGGGGATTACAGAAGAATGTCGCTTATACACTTTAGAACTCTGCTGCAAGACGTACAGGAAATAGAGGGATAGAGAGAAAAAACACAAAAATAGAGGGAGAAAAGGGATAGAAGTGGAGATTTAGACAAGGAAACAGTGGCCATCATCACAGCTGATTAATTGTGCTAACATGGATGGCCAGTTATTATCGCCAGAAATGAGGTTATTTTTCATATGTGATTCATGGTTTAGACAGGTTCCTTACCTCCTGGATATCTACCATAGACTTGGAGTGCCTGCTGAGCTGTTGCTCCTTCTCCGTAGGAGTGAGTTGGCGCTGGGGGTCCTGGCCTTCCCGTGTGAGGTGTGGGGGGCCCTGGGGGAATGGCAGGGGGCTGAGGGGGGCATCAAATATCATGTGGTAGTGTCTGATGAGGAGCTCCACGATTAGCGCTTGATAGGGGTAATCCACCAATGACGACAGGGACACCTCGGCGTCCGTCTGCCTTGGCTTGATCAATGTGGGCCCGAAGATAATGCCCAGGTTACTGGCTGTCATCTTGTTGTCCTCTGCCTGCTCTGTAACCCTACAAGAGAGAAGACCGACAAAATAATAAGTTGCTTACTTACATAAATGACACAAAAATTTGTCATCACATTGTTGGAAAATCCTGCGTACTTGTGAAGGTGTTCGATGAGAAACTGCAGGGTCTTGTAATGGGCAGGAGGTAGCTGTCTCAGAAGGTCTTTGATCTTGAAGAGGACCCGGTTGAGCTCCACACTGACCTGAGGTGGGGTCATGGAGGCGGGGCTGACCCTGGAAGCCTCCACCTCGTCCACAATGAGGCTCTGGCTCTGCTTGGCCAGGCCGATGAAGTCGTTGTAGTAACGGAACAGGATGAGCGGCTCTGGAAGCTGCACGAAACAAAATAAACAACAATGTTAAATATAATCTGTAATGAAAATAATAAGACAAATACACATGACTGGAGACAAAGAGATAAGAATTTGGAAATATAAACTAGAAATGAATGAAGAGAAGATATAAATATTATTGGGCTAGCATGGGGTCTGGCTGGCTGGAGTATTCTGTAACTATAAACATTCCCCTTGCAAACTATTTTACACACATACATTCACACAATATTTTGAAACTAGCTCTGCAGCTGTAGCATCTGGTCAGATGCCAGTAGACAGACATGCAGTGTGGACGAAGAGGCAGCTGTTTTTGTATTATAAATTATATATCTAGACTTAAAGTATTTAATGGGTGTGGATCCCACCTGTCTCAGATAGAGTTTGAGCACGTTGCTGATGTCATGAGGGTAAAGTTCAGATAGCTCCACCAGGTCTTTGCCATTCTCAAAAGCCTGACAGAGCTTCTCCACACGAGACTTGGCTCCGTTCACCCGATAGATACCCTGGAGAACCAAGACAATGAGTTGGAATAGGTTATAAAAAACATGTCAACAAGTGACATTCAGTGTATTCAGAAATCACTAAAATTACAAAATACAACATTTTCTTATTAATTTAAAAACTGCAAATGCATCCAACCAATGTGTAGTCAAAAGCTTAATATATTCAGAGTTCAATATTGATTTTATCAAAATATTGATGATAAATTCTAAACAGTAAAACAGAAATTACTCTCATTTTAAGCAATTAGTAATTCAATCCTTAGTAACAACAACAAACAGTTTATTTGAATATGACCTCATATGTAACAATCAATGTAATATCCAAAAGGCTGGAGTATTGAGACAAATTATATATATATATATATATATATAAATATATATATATATATATATATATATATATATATATATATATATATATATATATATATATATATATATATATATATATATATATGTATATATATTTCCCAAAACAAATGGAAGAGAGGTTAATTAATTTGAGAACATTTGAAACAAGGAATATTTGCCAAAAGTAAGATATGTATTATAATATTTTTTTTAAAGCCGAAATAATCCTACCTTGAGGTCCAGTGCTCTATTCTCTATCTCTGAAGTACACTTCCTGATGATAAAGGGAATTCCATCTGGGTTGTTCTTAGCTGCCTGGGTGAAGTCAATACCAAACAGGTGCAGTTTGCCCTGGAGCTTTTTATGCCCACATTGGATGGCCAGAGTCTCCAGGCACTTCTTATGGCAGGCCAGGGAGCACTGGGAAGCCGCAAGAAAGGCAGAGAGTTACAATCAATGTCAGCAATAACACCATATATACCACTTGGAATGGTAGTCCTTAAAGTACATTGAGTGCATATGTTTTGTATGTGATCCCTGTTCAAATGGAACCTACAACCAACAGCAGCATGCATACAGTACTGCATTGTAATCTCAAGGTTTAATTAACCAATTCCCTCAAGTAACATTTTCCTATCTTGTTGTTCTGTTCCAGCGTATCCAAATATTGCCTCAAAGTCTCTAGGGATGTAATGTAACTTTAACTAAAACAAGCAATGCTGAGAGACCATTGTAGTAAGAAGATTGCACTGTACTGGCTCTAAGGGTTACCCCTTGGGGTTTAACTTGGTTTCCACTGCGTCAAGAGTGGGATGTTGGAGAGGTAACTAACTCTAAAGCAGGGTCATCACCAGACGCCCCACAGTTCAGAGCTGGCCCACAGTAGATTTATTTTGGGCCCCTAATTACTTTTATTTTGCATAAGAAAATATTTAGATTTTTCTCTTATTTAAAAAAGAAAAAGAAACCTACATTTACAAGCAATTCAGTTAAAATAACTCTACATATGTTTCTAATTATTCCAACAAATAAAAGAATTTCAAAAAAATATCCAAATATTGTTTTTGTATTTGAAGCAGAAGTTGTGGCTTAATTTAAATTGCAGTGTACAAATTATTATATGTTCTGGCTGCCCAACCATCCACCCACAACCTGAATTTAATATATAGTATTTGGAGCCTGAATCAGCCTATATGTTTTTATGTTTTATCGAAATGCTTTCCTAGATCCAACTGGGGCCTCTAATCAAAGTGGGAAGAAACTATGTGCACCCTCGGGAATTACCTGGATGTCTGCACAAACTGATTCTGTTCTGATTTAATTCTGATCTGATTTAATACACATTCTGCTTAAATGATAAACACACAACCCATTAACTTATTCTTGTCAATAGGGAATACATTTTTAATTTAATTTTTTTTTAATTTAACCTTTATTTAACCAGGTAAGTTGACTAAGAACAATTTCTTATTTACAGCAACGACCTGGAAGCAATTAGGGTCCAATCAATGAGATGAGATTAAAGGTGTTGGTTAGAGCTGCCCTGCCCTATAAAACACTCACAGTATTTTTTTGATATTCACAAGATGCATTGCCTGATGAATCATGCCGAATCACAGCAAACCTAAGATTAAGAACTGTTGACCTGCATATAGCTGGAAAGTGTTACAAAAGTATTTCTAAAAGCCTGGATCTTCTTCAGTCCATACTATGACAAATTGTGAATAAAGTGAAAAGGTTCAGCACTGCTATTCTCCCTAAGAGTGGCTGTCCTGTGAACAAAACTGCAAGAGCACAGTGCAGAATGCTCAATGAGATTGAGAAGAATACAGTTAGTGTCAGCTAACATATGGGAATCTCTGGAACAGGCTAACATCTCTGTTCATGTTGATGAGTATACAAAACGAAAAACACAAAACAAGAATGGAGTTTATGGGAGGACAGCATAAAGAAAGCCACTGCTGTTCCAAATAAACAGTTGTGCACAGAAGTTTCCAAAACAGCACCTGGATGTTCCACAGTGCTACTAGGACATTTCTATGGCAGATGAAACTAAAGTTTAGTTTTTGGAAGGAACACAACACTGTTGGGGAAAAAGACAAAGCACACTTACATCAAAACTTATTCCAAATGTAAAATATAGCAGAGGGGGCATCATGGTTTGGGGCTGCTTGGCTGCTTTATGATAGAAAGCTTGCTATCATACACATTTGTGCCAACCCAAAGCACAGAAGTAAACAACAGAATGGCTTCAACAGAAAAAACACCTTCTGGAGTGACCGAGTCATGAGTCATGACATGAACCTGATTGAAATGCTGTGGCATGACCTCGAGGGTGATTCACATCAGAAATCCTAAGAATATAGCTGAAACCGTATTTTAAAGAGTAATGTTCCGAAGTCCCTCCTGACCATTGTGCATGTCTGATCCGCAACTACAGGAAACGTTTGGTTCAGGTTATTGCTCCCAAAGGAGGGTCGACCAGTTATTCAATCCAAGGGTTTACATAGTGTTTCCACCCTGCACTGTGAATGTTTACACAGTATGTTCAATAAAGACATAAAAACATATAGAGTTGCAATCAAAATTATTCAACCCTCATTGCAAATCAGGTTTATAGTCAAAATGTACAGACCTTCAGCTGTTTGCAATGAACAAATCAAACAAAAGAATTTGAAATAGCTCAACATAACAAATGCATTAAGTGGTTTCCCCAAATTCAACTGCATATTCAACTGATCATAACTTCTCTAGTCTCAATACTATTCAACCCCCTGAATAGAATCCCTCACAACAGCACAAATATGCAAAACAGGTATTGTCTCAAGCACACATGATGCAACTAATCAAAGGCTTTATTAGTTGCGACCAGGTTTGCTTGAGCTGGAACAAAGGAAACACCTGAACTGGCTAGGGGTTTGTTGAGTGTCACGTTGGCCTGCATGTGAAAAACATGGCTCAAAAACAATGGTTATTTCAATTGTGTTTGTCTGATTTGTTCATTGCAAGTAGGTACATTTTTTACAATAACCTGATTTGCAATGGTGGTTAAATAATTTAGATTCCAACTGTAATGGTTTGTGTCTTATTAGTTTAAGCTGTTATTGTCTCTTGCTGTGACTTAGATGAGGATCATTGTTGGGTAAATTTACTTTTACAATTACTTTTGATTTACTTGTTGAGTTCACAAGTTTTGGGAAGTCCCTAATTAAGACAAAATAAGCAAAATATTGGAGTTCCCAAAATTTGTGAACTCAACAAGTAACTCAAAAGTAATTCTAAAAGTAACTTTACCCAACACACTTGAGGATCATCTCAAACTTTATGACCAACTTAGGAAGAAATCCAGGTAGTACCAAAGGTTTCACATACTTATTCCATACTGTAATTCCTATCACATATTTCCTCCCAAAAAAAACTCCCCTCACTGTGTCTAAGTCGTCCCTGTTTTCCAGCATCTGGGCCAGACACTCGGCCAGACGGAGAAGCAATGCTGGACAAAGTACTCACCTCCTCACACTCAGCGCCATGGAAGACCACCAGGCTGTCACACTCCCTGCATTTGGACAGCGCCCTCAGTTTCCTCAACTTGTGTGTCTGGGCTGCCTTGGACATCTGGGTGTTCCGGAAAGGGCCTGGGGAACTGGCCGGCTCTGTCACAATCTCACTCACACCTGGAGAGGGTAAAAAAGACAGTGAGGATGGATGGAGGGACGTGGAGTCAATATCCTCTCCACTGTATTCATTGGTCTGTCCTGTTGTTGATCTAAAACCTTGTCTTGCTCGGTCAGATTATTGTGCTGAAAAGAGTTTTGATCCAACTGAGCAAATGTGTCATTTGGAAAGAATGTATTCACACACAAACACACACAAACACACACACACACACACACACACACACACACACACACACACACACACACACACACACACACACACACACACACACACACACACACACACACACACACA
>JACXGM010019266.1:0-18531 GCA_016801145.1 Umbra pygmaea
AGTACTTTTACCGCCTCTATAAACTAGTTATAGTGATGATCCGTAACTTGATCTTCTTACTTAAATTTGGCACTGACTGTAAAACAATACCTGTCAATTTGTCATGTCAATTTGTGCCCAATGTCCTGAAAACCATTTTAAACTTGGAATATCATGGCTAATAGTGAAATGACAGTGATCCCTGTTATAGATTATGGATACTACAAACAGTTTTGTACACTAACAAACAAAACATAGTAGATAGTAAATAATTGATGTTAGTCACGAAAGCTCCAGACTGACCCTTGATTCTCTCTTCCTCTCCCCGTCCTCCTCCCCTCACAGTGCCCTGGCAGATGCAGCAGTAGGGAAGAAGGTTGTACACATCCCCTACAGGGACTCTGTTCTCACCAAGCTGCTGCAGTCTGCCCTGGGTGGGAATAGTCGTACTGTCATGGTAACCCTGCTCCGTCTAACTCAATTCATACTTAGTAATGTAATTCATATCTTCTGAATGCCGTCTTTGCCCTTAATTTAAAACTAATTGAAATCTGTATGTTGGACATAGAGTGCATTCCACAAGCATTATGCAATGCAATCCATGATTACCTTTTGATGATCGATTTTCATAGATCCAAGTTAAAATAAGTACACCCCTCACATTTTTGTAAATATTTGATTATAACTTTTCATGTGACAACACTGAAGAAATGACACTTTGCTACAATGTAAAGTAGTGAGTGTACAGCTTGTATAACAGTGTACATTTGCTGTCACCCCCACACAGACAGTAAGGTCTAAACCTCTGGCAACAAAAGTGAGTACACCGCTATGTGAAAAAACTGTACACTCACTACTTTACATGGTAGCAAAGTGTCATTTTTTCAGTGTCATTTCTTCAGTCACATGAAAAGTTATAATCATATATTTTCAAAAATGTGAGGGGTGTACTCACTTTTGTGAGATACTGTATAACAGATTGTGACTTCTGAGGCTTACTCACTCACATAGCCTAATGGTTATGTATTTACATTGTATTAAATACATGCAGTAGTTGTTTCATGAATCAGGAATAAACTACAGTGTTGTTTTGAACGCTTATAATATAATATATTATATATATAAAAATATAAATGTGTTGTCCTGATGGGGGTTTCAGTAGTCAAGAACAAAAAACATCTTTCACTGAAATGTAAACAAAAAATACTTTGCTAAGTCAAATAAAACAGCTGTGACATACATGTCAATCTATCAATCAAATTTATTTTATAAATCCCTTTTTACAAAAGGAGTTGTCGCAAAGTGTTTTGACAGATACTCCAAAGAGCAATTTTCATCATAGGTACACTTCAACTGTGAGAAACGGAATCAAAAATCCAGAATATCACATTGTATGATTTTTTAATAATTAATTTGCATTTGATTGCATGGCATCTAGCAACCAGGAAGAATTCCAGCTCTCACAGACCTGTTAGTTTTTCTTTAAGAAGCCCTCCTCTTCTCCAGTCATTACATGTATTAACTGCACCTGTTTGAACTCGTTACCTATATAATACACACCTGTCCACACACTCAATCAAACAGACTCCAAACTCTCCAAAATGGCCAAGACCAGAGAGCTGTGTAAGGACATCAGGGATAAAACTGTAGACCTGCACAAGGCTGGGATGGGCTACAAGACAATAGGCAAGCAGGTCTATGAGAAGGCAACAACTGTTGGCACAATTATTAGAAAATGGAAGAAGTTCAAGATGACGGTCAATCTCCCTCGGTCTGGGGCTCCATGCAGGATCTCACCTCATGGGGCATCAATGATCATGAGGAAGGTGAGGATCAGCCCAGAACTACACAGCAGGACCTGGTCAATGACCTGAAGAGAGCTGGGACCATAGTATCAATGAAAACCATTAGTAACACACTACGCTATCATGGATTTAAATCCTGCAGTGCACGCAATGTCCTCCTGCTTAAGACAGCACATGTCCAGGCATGTCTGAAGTTTGTCAATGACCAGAGGAGGAATGGGAGAAGGTCATGTGGTCTGATGAGACAGAAGAAGAAGGATGAGTACAACCCCAAGAACACCATCCCAACCGTGAAGCATGGAGGTGGAAACATCATTCTTTGGGGATGCTTTTCTGCAAAGGGGACAGGACGACTGAATAGTATTGAGGGGGATGGATGGTGAGATCTTGGCCAACAACCTCCTTTCCTCAGTAAGAGCATTGAAGGATGGGTCCTGGCTGGGTCTTCCAGCATGGCAACAACCCAAAAAACACAGCCAAGGCAACTAATGTTTGGCTCCGTAAGAGGCATCTCAAGGTACTGGAGTGGCCTAGCCAGTCTCCAGACCTGAACCCAATAGAAAATCTTTGGAGGAAGCTGAAAGTCTGTATTGCCCAGCGACAGCCCCGAAACCTGAAGGATCTGGAGAAGGTCTGTATGGAGGAGTGGGCCAAAATCCCTGCTGCAGTGTATGCAAACCTGGTCAAGAACTACAGGAAACGTGTGATCTCTGTAATTGCAAACAAAGTTTTCTGAACAAAAAATGAAATACTTATGTCATGCAATAAAATGCAAATTCATTATTTAAAAATCATACATTGTGATTTTCTGGATTTTTGTTTTGGATTGGGTCTCTCACAGTTGAAGTGTACCTATGATAAAAATGTCAGACCTCTACATGCTTTGTACGTAGGAAAACCTGCAAAATCGGCAGTGTATCAAATACTTGTTTTCCCCACTGTATGTGAGAAATAATTAACATTTGAATGCAAAAATGCATGAACAAACAAATGAATAAAGATGGTCCTATTGTCTTCCCCCATTTCATTAGTAAGGGGAGAATAAAACTGTGTAAAGGCCAAGTTGCAATTAAATTGTCCATAGCGACTTTGTACACCAGTTCATAGTGACCATAGAGAAACAATCAAGGTGCAGTTTAAATGTCCATAGTGACCTACAACAGTCCATAATGTCGCTAGCAGGACACTAGAAACAATGATACTGTGTGATGTTGATGGTACTGTTTAATTGTCCATGGTATATTTGTACAACTCCAATTCCGAAAGAAATTTGGGATAGTATGGAAAATGCAAAAAAGAGAGATTTGTAAATTCAATTCACACTGTCCTTCAACCCTATCTTCAGGGAACACCATCAGTTCCATGTATAGGCATTCTCAGAACTTTTCACCATGACTGTACAGGGCGAATTGAATTGAAACTACTGTTTTTGGGGATTTTCCACACTGTTCCAACTTATTCAGAATTAGTGTTATTAGTACCAACAGTCCATATGGGACTGTAACCCTGTTACCACAAGTACCCCCAGTCATAACTACTCTATGATTTGTCAGATTGCAACTCTGAGCCCGGCTGACATCTGCTATGAAGAATCAATGTCTACCCTGCGCTATGCCGAGAGGTACCGTAGGCCCTTCTCTGTCTGATGCTGCACAACCTAAGTTATCTGAAAATACAATATTAATTTATGTGTCTCTGCCCCAGGGCGAAACGCATCCAGAACCGGCCGGTGGTTAACGAGAGTCCCACAGAACGCCTGGTGAAGGAGCTTAAGGCTGAAAATGCCAGACTGATGCAGAGACTGAGCCGCCTGGGGCACGAGGGCAGGAGGGCAGAGGACAATACTAGTAGGAGGGAGGGATGGGCGAAGACAAAAAGGCCAACATTAAAATGCCAGCTAGTATGATAATTTACTCGTGTATTGCTGTCATTTTGTTGTTGTTCTGTCCAGTGGAGCTGCGTCGGTTGTTAACCCATAATGAGCTTCAAATCAGAGCCATCCAGACACTCTGGGAACAACACCTACAGGAAGCATTAAAGGATTGTGAGCTGCAGTATGCTAGTATCACACAGGTACACAGGTGCTCACGCTCACATGCACGTACTCACACAACTACAAATGTGCACAATCTCCAATAGTAACACACACTTCGACCCTACTCCTCTCAAAACTCTGCATTCACTCTACTTCCTGTTTCCCGGTCAGGAACGGAGGATGATGCAGATGTATCCATACATCCTGAACATCAACGAGGATGCTCAGCTGTCAGGGGTGGTCAAGCATTTTATCCAGGATGGTGAGAGTCTTCTGCCTCAAAATAAAGTCTGATATAAAATGATCATGCAGACAGACTGACTAAATACTTGGTGTGTGTGTGTTATAGGGGACTGGGATATAGGGCTAGCTGACTCTCTAACCAGGTCCATCTCAATCAAAGGCCTAGGGTAAGTACACATTTTGAAAGCATATTACATTTTAATTTAATTTTCTTTCCTTCACAATTCCCACTAATCCTGCCTTGTCGGCAGCTACGCAACTCCTTGGACAGATCTGTGTGATGATGAGGGGTGTGCACATGGTTCATCCAACTACGGATGCCTTTAGTCAGATCACCTCGTGCAGGAGGTCCAGGGAAATTCAGAGAACCCATAGTCAGGCTCGAACCAGTGACTATCATGACATAGACTGTCCTGAAATGCAGCAACTTAGCCCACTTAGCCAAACAGCCTGTACATTCAGTCACGGAAGTATAGTTGGTGAGCGTAATCATACAGAGGAAGAGCTGACTAAAGGCTTCGTGTTGGATGAACAGTGTGAAAAGAATCAGCCGGCTCAGCGACATGTGGTTGGATGAACAATGTGAGCGCCCCTCACCATCCTGCATCTGTCGAGGGAGTTGCTGAGCTGCCAACAAGGCAGGGTTAGAGGGAAATTGGACAAGAACAATTGGGAGGGGTGGCAAATGGTTAAAAAAAAAGAATAAATGAAAAATCAAGGTACATATGAAATCTTGCCCATCCTCAGGATACAAGAGCAGCACGCTGTGTTCAGCAATGTCCAGCGCAGGGTGTCACTCAGCCCACTGGCCGGGTCAAAGGTCATTGTCAATGGAACAATCATCTCCCAGAAAACGGAACTTCAGCACTTGGTGCGTCTCCATAAAAAACATACTGCAGCTCTAAATGTATTGGAAAGTAATGTAAGCATACCCCAGGCAAAGGTAGCATTTCTTTTTCAAAAGGGCTTAAGGCGTCTAATGTCAGGGATCTGTGTTGAGGGTACAGGTACAGATTTGTGTTTAAAATAAAATCACCAGTTTGTGACTAGGACTCATGCACGTTGCATTCTAAATGTTTTTGAATTCCAAAGAATACCAAAAGGCTTCTTCTATGGCCTGTCCCCATATGAGAACTATTTCTGGTTCTAAGTGGAATCCTCAGTGGAAAGGTTCCTAAGTTGAACCAAAACAGGTTCTCAAAGGGTTCTCACTGGAAATAAAATAGCTTATTCTGGGAACCAACAAAAAGTTATCCTATGGGGACAACTATAGAATGTTTTTTGTTACCCTTTGCTCTGCTTCCTCCTCTGTAGGACCGACTCATCCTGGGTTCTAACAGCACCTACCTGTTCATTGGCTACCCATCCGAGAGGGGTGGGGAAGACTGGAGTCGCTATGATTATGATTACTTCCAGTCTGAGTTGGCAGCTGCCGAGGGCATTCACATTCCCTCGCTTTGTGAGGAGCCGGCCCAGGGTAGGAGAGGGAGAGAGGATGGGGGGGGGAGAAATGTGTGTGTAAACAGGATAACAGTGTGGGATCCATGGAGAGAGAGAGCTATAGACAGGTGAGACAGAGATAAAAAGTGCAATATCTGTCTCTGAAAGAGAGAGATACTGTGAGAGAGAAGGTGAAGACCTGCAGATATTAGTGAGATGTATGTAGCGGAAATGGTGTATATCCTCTTTAATATAGTGGTAATGGTGTATATCTTCTTTAATATAGTGTAATGGTCTATATCTTCTTTTATATAGTGTAAAGGTGTATATCCTCTTTAATATTGTGGTAATGGTGTATATCTTCTTTTATATAGTGTAAAGGTGTATATCCTCTTTAATATAGTGGTAATGGTGTATATCTTCTTTAATATAGTGGTAATGGTGTATATCTTCTTTTATATAGTGTAATGGTGTATATCCTCTTTAATATAGTGGTAATGGTGTATATCTTCTTTTATATAGTGTAATGGTGTATATCCTCTTTTATATAGTGGTAATGGTGTATATCTTCTTTTATATAGTGTAATGGTGTATATCCTCTTTTATATAGTGGTAATGGTGTATATCTTCTTTAATATAGTGGTAATGGTGTATATCTTCTTTTATATAGTGTAATGTTGTATATCCTCTTTTATGTAGAGGTAATATCTTATATCCTCTCTTATAAAGTGGTAATGGTGTATACCCTTGCTTTTAAAGCAGCTTTGTTATAATGCCTGCATTATAAGACCGGAACGTTGATGGTGCGCACCACTCTTTTTTTAAGCGGCGCACAACAAAGCGGAAACAGGAAGCATGGACGAGTTTGAGGGCACAGTAAACGATTCATAATAACACAGTTAATGGTTCATAATAAAACTGTAAATGGTTTATAACACAGTTAAGATAATCTTAGACACTGTTGACATTAACGTCAATGCTGCTGCCAGTTCTGCCGTCGTTTACCTTTTTCTTCTTCTTCTAGTCCATGAAAATATCAAAGTCGGTAGTCTCTCCTTAGTTGCAACACCTCTGTTCAGGAGAAGACTGCAACTAGTGTCGCGAGCACCAGCATGAGTATTAATCGTTACGGCGCTCCCATGACGTCACTTTGGCGCGCGCCAGGTCAGAACGCTCAGTGTACTGCATGCTTTACGGTGTTAATCTCCTCTTTGTTTCCCCCTGCAGGTGACTCTATGGCCAGCACTGGTCAGACTGACCCCAGTCTCCTGGCTGTGTTCTATGACTACATCAAACTGATGCCCATGGTGTCTGAGGCCAACCAGATGAGTCAGGAGTTACACAAGGTTTCCGTCCAAACCAGCAGAGGATTAAACCACTGACCCTGCCCACGTATTCAGGAAACACCATGGTTTACATTTCGCAGTTCAGAGAAACTGTTTACATTGCAAAGTGTTGAAATGTTCAAGCAGAGAGTATAACATTTGTTAATACCCCAAATCCCATTTCTGAAGGTTGTTTTACTTAAGAACACATATAATTTTACTTTTTACTGAACTGCTAGGACACCATTTCCATATATTAACACCCAGTTCTGTGTCCAGGGAGTGGAATTTAAACTGGAGATCAAGAATCTGGCATTGTCAGATTCTAAAGGTCATGACCTTGAAAAGGAGATTGCGGTTAGGGTCACCTCACTGGAAAACAAACAGGTGATAAAGCTGCTCTGTCAATCAGGCCATTGAATATCGTCATGCTGGATGACACTTGCACATTTGTTTGAATTTAGTTGTGATCATTATCCAGCCCTAAATGTATGGCCCTTTGCTGTGTTAGTCCATGTTTGATGAAAATGTATTCATGTAATGCAGGATAAAGTTGACTGTCATGTGAGCGTGTTACTCCTCACGTCCCAGGTGTGGCTGTGGTCCAAGGCTAAATTTGTAAACCGTAAATTCCTGATGGAGGAGTTGTACCAGCAGCACATTGCAGATCTAAAGGGAGAGGGGGCAGGTGGAGAGCCGTTGCCCAGAGACAGAGACCCTTTCTGGGATCCACTGGAGCCACTGCTCCTGGGAACTGCCCACCTTTGGCTGCAGTCCTTGGCCTTCCGTATTGCGCTGGAGGAACAGCTGGAGGTGTTGGTCCACTTATTCTCATTCATTTTAAATGTTCATTTTATAAATTTTGTAATTTGGCAGACACTCTTATCTGGAGCGGTTTACAGTACAAAGTACAAAGACATCCCCTGGAGAAACTTAGGGTTAAGTGCCTTGCTCTGGGGCACCACAACATTTGGTTGTGAAAGCGGACCGGAAAGCGGACCTCAGGAAGCGGACCGGCATTCTTCTGATAACAAGTCTCACTCACTAACTAATTTGTGTGTATGCTGTGCTGGAACCGTGGTGACAACAGGGAGTCTTGGATGGAGCTGCTTCACTGCAGCTGGGAAATGTAGTATATTTTGTGTGCTTATGTTGCTGTGTTTTGTTCACTCACATCTGTGTGTTTCCAGGTGTTGGGGTCAGAGGGCACAGAGGAAGCCATACTGCAGGCTAAGCTTCTCCCCTGCACCACAAATGGACTGTGGGTAATATTACACTTAGGTCGATGCTCTATAGAATAGGAGGGAGTCACCAATTGTGTTCGCCTGTTTCAGTAGAATGAAATATATTATGTTTTGCCATGATGCCCTGAAGCCTACTCAGATTCCTGTTATTTTCAGCCTTGAGTAACATCAACTAGAATATAAAGGGCTGTCGTTTAAACATTGGTTGGCTGAATTCTGATACAGAATCGTGTGTCAACCGGTGCATGTAATATTTATCGCTGAAATCCAAAAACGTATCTACAGTATCGCCCCTGGTCCTTCTGTGTCCAGGCCCCTGGGCGAGGACGACATCCTCATCGACCCATCTGAGCTGCTGAGGAGACGGCTGGACTTTCAGCTTGTCCTGGATCAGTGCTGTGGGCTGCGCTGGGTCAAACAGGCCAAGAACAGGGGTGTTCAGATTGGGTGAGTGGGTTGGATATGACAACCAACCGAGCCAGACAGTGTTCTGCTCTATACTGCCCTCTCTGGCTCTGACTGGCAGCACCTCTTCCCTGGCAGGTTCAGGATGTTTGACAGTGCCCAGCCCATCTACACTCCAGCCGTATGGCACAACGTCAACCCCCTGCTGGACCAACGAGTCCACTTCACCTCCCTGTACACCTCCCAGACCCTCCTGGACCACCTGCAGACTAGTGCCCTGGTGCTGGAGCTCTGGGGCCTGCAGGGTTAGTGATCCTGGGATGTGCCTATGTTCATGGATCCAGCTGGTTCTTAATGGTTAGCGTAGTCATAGTTACAACTAAAATACACTAATACTTCAATTACTGTATAGCTCTCAAAACTCTGATATTGTTAACCATAACCTTGCTGGTAACATTATACACAAAGCTAAGTTTGAATTTAGGTCAAAATAATATTTTGGTCTTCATACATTTTTAGGATATACACTGTTCGTACAATTATTAGGTAAGTTAGTATTTTAACCATATCATCATTATTATGCATATGTTCCAACTCCAAGCTGTATAAACTGGAATGCTTATTGGATATAAGTAAATCAGGTGATGTATATTTGTATAATGAGGGTGTGGCCTAAGGAGATCAACACCCTATCAAGGTGTGCCTAATTATTAGGCAGCTTCTGTTCCTCAGGCAAAATGGGCCAAAAAAGAGATTTAACTGACTCAAAAATGGTAAAAAGTCTTTCAGAGGGATACAGCACTCTTGAAATTGTTAAGATATTTGAGAGTGATCACAGAACCATCAAACATTTTGTTGCAAATTGTCAACAGGTTTGCAAGAAAAAAAAGATGCAAATGAACTACCAAAGATTTGAGAAGATACAAACGTGAAGCTACCAGGAACCCATTATCCTCCAGTGCTGTCATATTCCAGAACTGCAACCTACCTGGAGTGGCCAGAAGTACAAGATGTTCAGTACTCAGAGACATGGCCAAGGTAAGGAAGGCTGAAACCTGACCGCCTGTGACCAAGACACAGAAGTTGAAATGTCAAGACTGGCAAGAGATATCTGAAGACAGATTTTTCAAAGTTTTTATGGACTGATAAGATGAGTGACTCTTGACGGACCAGATGGATGGGCCCGTGGCTGGATCAGTAATGGGCACAGAGCTCCACTTCGACTCAGACACCAGCAAGGTGGAGGCGGGGTACTGGCATGGGCTGGTATTATTAAAGATGAGCTAGTTGGACCTTTTCAGGTTGAAGATGGACTCGAACTCAACTCCCAAACCTACTGCCAGTTTATAGAACACAAGCAGTGGTACAGGAAAAAGTCTGCATCTTTCAAGATTTTGATTTTATTTTTAAGCAGGACAATGCTCCATCATATGCTGGGGCACCGCCAGGAAGTTTGGGCCCCATGACAAAAAATCTAATTGGGCACCCTCTGTGCAGCGGTTGTCACCATATCTATTTTTTGTGGCCCCTGTCAGTCATGGGCACTTGGAATTGTCCTAACTTTTCCCCCCTATACGGCGCCCCTGATCATATGCATCAAAGTACTCCATTGTGTGGCTAGCCAGTAAAGGTCTTAAAGATGAAAGAATAAGAACATGGCCCCCTTCCTCCCCTGACCTAAACCATATGTGGAACACGTGGTCCCTTCTTAAACAGTTAATTTACAGTGAAGTTAAACAGTACACCTTTCTTAACAGTGTCTGGGAGGCTGTGGTTGCTGCTGCACAAATCATCAACAGATCAAGAAACTGACAGACTCCATGAATGGAAGGCTTATGACTGTAGGGTGGCTATATTGGTCACTGATGTTTTAAATGTCAAAATGTTTTTATTAGTAAATTTTGAGTTGTTTGTTTAGTATTCTCACTTGTGCACACAGTGTAGACAATTTTGGTGTTATCTAATAATAATCCAGCGAGTTTGTGTCTTGTCAACAAACCCCACAACAGAATGAGTAAGCCTGGGCCTCAACTTTTACTATGCCTGCATGTAAACCCTGTAAAACCTTCTCATCCAGAGGGATGCAGAGAGCTGCTGTCATCCATGGAGGGAGTGAGGATGAGTCCAGAAGGATGCTTCATCATTGATCACGCAGAAACCCTGGAAACTGCTAAAGTGAGTTTGCAGTACATCAGACATCTTGGAACCTAGGAGACTCCGACATGTTCAAAAGTGTCATATTTGCACAGCAGACTTAAACAGTATGTATACCTACCTGTGTGTGTGTGCGTGTGTTCGCGCCCTACAGACAGTGGACTCTGGCTCAGAGCTGAGCTGCTCACTGAGTGCTCTACAGCAAGATGTACAGGAGCTAAGGAGCTCTAATGCTGCCCTGAGGACAGAGAACAACACATTAAGGGAACAACTCAACACCGCCAGGAACGGTCAGTCAGACACACATCTAAACCTTACCTTAAAGTGATGTTTCAGAGTAACATAACCCTAGGGTCCTTTGCACCTTCACCTCGAGTCAAACAACCCCCATAAGCTTTTTTCCCTTGTTATAACATTGGTCGAGTTAGATCTATCAGCCGAGCAAAGCAGCCATCAGCAAGTGTTATTTAAATATACTTCTGGTGGACTTACAAACTTTTTAATGCCTAGTTTTATAAGTACAGAAACTATTTGTACTACTGTAGAAGTTTGGTACCATTCCAGGCATTATTAGTGGGGTTATTTACGAGATACACCCCTGGTTCCATTAGCGCCTGCACTAAGCCATTTGGCTGATAGCTCAAACTCGACCAATGTTATAACAAGTGAAAAAAGCTTATGCAGGGTTGTTTGGCTCAAGGTGAAGGTGCAAAGGACCTTAGAGTTAAATTACTCCAAACCATCACTTTAACCCTTACCCTAAACCTAAGGGGTAATTTAGGTTCAAATCCCCTTGACTGCCAAGGTGTCATTCTGTCTGTGAGCAAGACAGTTAACCGTAATTGCTCTAAGGTCATTGCTGTAAAAAATAGTTTGTTCTTAGTCAGCTTACCTGGTAAAAAATTACAATTCTCCTGTGTCTCTTCTTAGAGTCTGGGCGTGGACCATCAGAGAGGCGGGGCAGCAGTCTGAGGCCCAGCTGTGATGCAGAGTTTGCCCGGGCCCTGAAAGTCTTCTACCACAGCATGACCTCAGTCCGGGGCCAACTTCAACGCTTGCGCAGACACAGACCCAGTGTATGTGAAACCATTTATACACCTCAATCGATTTGCCAACTCACCAAGTGATGCGCCATCTGACTTACATATTTGTGATATGTAGACAAAAATACAATAAACTCCCTGAATGAATATGATAGAGATAAATAAAAAGGCAAGTTCATAATAACATGAATTTGCCCCACCATTTTTCATTTTATTTCAAACCCCGACTACTAGTTATCAGTGTAGCAATCAATTGTTTCAGTAACAATTACGCACATAAGGAATGTTATTTCATGTTAAACCTGATATTTATCTATTATGGTATACTTATTACAATGATATTAGCAAAAAACCTGCCATAAGTTGAATTTAACATCCATTGCATCCATGAGTAGTTGGTTTGCTAAGTGTCTAAAGTTTCATCCCAAAGCTAGTCTGACCATTGGCAAGCCCAAAAAAGACACTGCAAGTTGTGTACCTAGTGTGTGCACAATTATTAAGCAATCAATGATTTTCCAGATAATTTCAACAGTAGAACAGATACAAAGCAATCAATGGAGCCTTTTTTTTCAATGAATCTTTAAGGAAAAGTGAGATTGTTTTTTCTCAGTGGAAAATACAACAATCTTCTGAAATCTCAGTGCCTACATTACAAATTATGTTTTCATCGAACTTAACAAGTTGTTAAACAAATATGTGGAAAATAACATAAAACTTCTAACAGTTTTTAGCCTTTCATATTCATTACATTCAGGTAAATATGCCCTCCTTCTTTTTAATGACATTAATACCATCTATATCCATCTTTATTTTAGCTGACGTAGGCACCACAGCCTGCCAGGTTTTGTTCAAAGATGTGTATTGTTTTCCCTTCCTGTAAGCATAGAATCAAAGTTCTGTATTCCCCTGCTGGTTTGCTTCTAAAGCTAAGCAGGGTCAGGACAAGTTAGTCCCTGGATGGGAGACCCATGCTGCTGGAAGTGGTGTTGGAGGACCAGTAGGGGGCAACCTTCCCTCTGATCTAAATATCATTCCCAATGCCCCAGGGCAGTGATGGAATATTAAACGGGTGTCCTGACTCTCTGTGGTCACTAAAGATCCCATGGCACTATTAGTAAGAGTAGGGGTGTTAACACCTGTGTCCTGGACAAATTTCCAATCTGTCCCTCATACCATCATAGCAACCTAATCATCTATATCTCTCAATTGGCTCTTTCATCCCCTTTCCTCCCCCCACTTCTACCGAGGCCGTTGCTGTAAATGAGAATATATTCTCAGACAACTTGCCTGGTAAAATAATTGAAAAACTAGAAACTAAAATTTCAAACTTTAGAAGGGCATACATTCTCAGTTAGGTTTATATCAGGTGAGCAAAGAGTCCTTGTCAATTTTTAATGAAGGTCTTAATGAATTAAACTGGCATTAGTTTTAGGAGTTGATTTTCAGTCCATCTGTAACCAGAAAACTAGCTCATTATTAATGATAGCAGTTACCTTGGTGGAACCTGATCATATTCATGCCGTTAGTGATCCAGCCATGAGCCCACCCCGTCTGGTCAATCTAGAGTTATTCTCATCAATCCATAAAACCTTTAGAAAGATATTTCTATGCCCGTTCTTGATAGTTCAGCTGTTTTTAATTTTTTGCCTGAATGTTTGACCTTACCGATGCCCTTGACCTTGTACTTCCACTGAGTCTAGGAAGGTTGCAGCTCTAAAGAAAAGGTTGCTAGTGGCTTTAATTTCAATTCTTCGCAAATTGTTTCTCAACACTTTTTTTGCGAACCAGCTGATTAGTACTGATGAAGCATTTTGGTGTGATCACACCTCAATGGAAATTTCAAGAGTTTAGAAACCTTCTGATTGCATTTTACAAAAGAAAAATTCAGCATCTGTTTTATGTATTTTTCTGCCCATTTTATATGTGATAAAATGCTGCCTAATAATTATGAACAACTGAATATGAGATATTTATCACTTAG
This sequence comes from Umbra pygmaea, assembly GCA_016801145.1. Classification (NCBI taxonomy): domain Eukaryota; kingdom Metazoa; phylum Chordata; class Actinopteri; order Esociformes; family Umbridae; genus Umbra; species Umbra pygmaea. The sequence continues at coordinate 13,655 of JACXGM010019266.1, forward strand.
AGCCCCACCCTCTATCATGAAGAAAATAAATCCCCCATAAAATAATTTAGGTTGGTATGGTTCAGAGTTAGAAAAATGTGTTTACATAATAATATATAATCAGATTAATGACTTGCCTAATTGTGCACACAATGTAACCTATTTGTGTTATCTGTCAAACATTAGCATGTCTCTCATTGCTGTATGTGTGTAAGCTGTGGTCTGTATCTGTTCATTTGTGTGTTCCAGGAGGACTCAGATATGTTGAGTCTCAGGCAGTTTGTGGATGAGCAGACTGGGTTGTTGAGGGACTTCTCTGAGCTGCTGGAACAGAGCGTCTCCTCTCTCAAACAAGACGTGGCTGCCATTGTACGGCGCAAACGGGAACGTTCAGGAATCTGGCCATGATACATGTTTGGCCCTATGGGTGAATAAAATCAAAATTCTTGTGTGTAATTGTCCCTTTAGTTTTTGTACCAGCAGGTTTAAAACAAATCTCCCTTTGAGGTTCATTAGCGGTCTGTTCATTGTCATTCATAATTCACATTATTTTAGCTTTGAAAAAGAAAGAAAATGATTGAAGTAATGATGTCAAATATTGATAATATAGTCATTGTCAAAATCTTTAAATGCACACTATAATGAAAAGATTTATATCAATTTTAGATGTATTGTATGTATTAAGATAAAGGCAAAGAAACTAACTGCACAGATATCAGAAGTTGTTTTTTTGGACCAGTTGTTTTTTCATTAATAAAAGGGCCAATATGTAATATATTTACTGTATACAATACAAAAATTACCATAAATAACCATTTTGACAGCCTAAACGAGTTGCCAGGCATTAATCCTCCCTCTCGTCTAAAGTCATCACATCCGCAACCAAGATGTCTGCGACCGTAACGGCAAATTGGATGACCCAAATCCAATCTTCACGTACCAATGGGTGACGTCACACATGTAACATCCAGTGATATATACAATCTATGGTTTCTAAACGGTTGCATGACCAGAAACCCAGGTAAATTTTGGAGATGCATTTGAAAGATGGAGACATCTACGAGACCAAAAGAACTTCAAGACAGATGCCGAATCTGAACAGGTCAGCATCAATAGCTTGGAAGTCCAGACCCAAATCCCAAAAGATTTATTCGACCCTAACCCATCTTCCTAAAACAGACTTGACCAGCTAAACCACAAACGCTGTGCTACATGAGCTGAACTGTGACTTGGAATCTTCCATGGCATGAGGTTTTGTGGTCAATTATGTAGATCAATGAGCAAGACTTACAGCTGGGAATGTGACCTAAAATGAAACACGTAGCACAGAGTTTGTGGTTTGACTGGTCGAGTCTGTTTTCTGAAGATGGCGCCTGGCTGTATACACGAACGGTATTGTCTTTTAAACAATATTTCTAATAAACTGTCTGTACACTTACAAAGTTCTCAATGCTTCGGTTTGCATGTAAGGACCCTCCTTATGCTACTCTGGAAGTGTGGTGCTATTTTGAGCCTGGTTAGTGGTATATAATAGGGATTTATTTTTACTTCATCCATGCCCTCACAACTGGCGTTATAAGGTAAAAATCAGTTTGCACTAAAACTGGGCACATTCGATTAGCATGAAAACATATCCCAGAGAACGGTCGACTCTGTACCAATGTGTTATTAACTCCTAGGTAAATTTTATGCTGGAGTTGTCCTTTAAATCACATATTCACAAACCAATGGGTGACATCACATGTTACATCCATTGATATATACAATCTATGGTAAAGACCTTACTTTTCACAGGCAAGCTTTCTATGGTACCTGAAGTAAGATGAGTGATCACATATACTCTTATCTCGCTGAAATCTTGACGGATATACAAATGGTTTGGTTTTTTACAAACGTTATTAATGTGGCTATAATTCTGGATCAGCCGCGGTCGGTGGATCTTAATTGGGGAGGACAGGCTCGTATTACACTCGGGACCGGAGTGAATGGAATGGTGCGCAACGCACAAAACCCAGTGTGCAAAACAAAAAAAACTGGGTTTTGTGCGTTGCGCACCATTCCATTCACTCCAGTCCCGAGCGTAATATGAGCCCGTCCTCCCCAATTACGATCCACCGACCGCAGCTGTTCTGGATGCTTTATAAATAATATGCTATTTATTCAAAAGGTATGCAGTGTCATAACTACATCTCTGACATTTATAACAAACCAAACCGTTTGAAAATCGGTAGAAAACTGAGCAAGTTATGGTTATTTGAAAGTACATGCACCATTAACACACAATGTTGAGTAAGCGAGCTGCCTGTGGCAAGATGGCCGCCAGGTGCGGACGTCGACCTCCATTGGCCAGCAACGCGGACGAGAAATCTAGCCTTTATTATTGATATCTATGGGCACCCCTTCTATGGAGGTCGCTGTATTTTGTCGTCATGTTTTTACCGTAGCCGACAGCAAACAAACAGCGGTAGAGAGCACGTTTCGTCACTACATTGAAAGAGAAGTAACAGAAGAGAAGTAGTTGCAGCAGCCGAAGAAGAACGTTTCTAACTAACTACTACTGTAGGTAGTAGTGGGAGCTCTCATTTATTAAAGGTGGAATTTTTGACAAATGGAGGACCACAGCTATTATTTAGCACAAGAGCCGACGGAGGCTGAGACTGCTTCGAAGAAGCGAAAGCATGATGAAGCAAGACGAATACGGGAGCGACGCAGGCAGAAATCACGGGTAAACATCAGTGTGGCATTTCCCAGATGGAAGGCTCTGAGGGAAAAATGGTTTCAAAGCGACGCCGAAGTTGCCTGTTTTCTGCTGGACAGGTACAGTAAGGTATTCCATCTTTAGCACTGCAAATGAAAACTGTTGTTCGACACTGTTAGCATTAGAAGCTAGCCATATAGCCGTGAGAAGTGACTTTTCCCTTGTCAGGTGAATTGTTTCATTTAACTTATTTTTCTAGACTGTAAAAAATATGGTCGTAGTAACAGTGACGTCACCCAATGGTTTCTGAAAAGCTGTTTATTTATTTATTTATTTATTTATTTTATTTGTAGAAAAAAAGACAAAAGGGACAATACATATTAATGAACATTTTTCACAAATGTAAATATGCCAGATTATAGCCATAGGCTAGTTTCCATCTGCAGACCCCCAAATAGGTAGATACACATAAATACAAATAAATACACATAAATACAAATAAATACAGACACACTATGCACAGACTATATTATATATAAAACGGGGACAATAACAGTGATAACAACATACAAACCCATATTACACTGACCCCTCATAAACACTCCATGCTATACTAACTCCTATTACACAACCCATATGACACTGATAATTTTATCCTCTTTATTTTTGTAAGACACTAACTCTATTTTACATCTGGTATATAAACTAATGATTACTAAACGTGCTCACATATTTGTGTGTCCCTCAACCATTTTGAAGCTCATTGTGGGCAGAGACGGTCGTCGCCTTCTTGGTAGCGTGTCACTCTCGGATAACCAAAAATGGTCAGAGGTGGCGCGAATGACTTATGCGCATGCATACTGCATTAAAACACAACTGCGGCCAGGTACACCAATAGCCTACTCACACAACAACATTTTTCCAGCTTCTGAGACACGGGCTGAATCCCAATATGCATACTACATACTAAAAGTACGTACTATGCAGATGGTGGTAAAGTACGTACTATTAAGTATATAGTAAGCGAGTATGCTAGCATGGGGGATATACTGACGCGTCATAACGTTGCATCTAAAATTAGACCACTTCCACAAGTGATGAAGCCCGCGAAGGTTGAACATTAAACATTTGGCACAACCTGTTTGCATTTCATTTAAAATGTATTTAATATTAGAACAATAACCCAAAACTCATGTAATGACACGTTTATTATTACCTAACTTTTGGATACTTAATTTAAACAGCCAAAGAAGAATATCGGCTTCGGGAAACCGCTCCTATTCTGTGTTGCAAAGGATGTTGGGCTATATCAGCACAAAAAGCATGCAGGGTTGAAATAGTAGACCATCCGGGGACTGTTGACATACTATATTTGCGTACTATGATTTGGGACATACTACTCGTAGTCTGGCATACTATTTAGTATGCATACTTTCCGTATTAAGACGCAGCCACGATCACACATTAGAACAGAAGTGTACTGTGAACGAGAATTCAAACAGCTTTTGCCTCCAGACACTTTCAGCAAACTGCTGCAGTAACATCCTTTTTTTCCTGATCGTTTTTAAATAAACTCACAGCAGCAAAATTAAAGCAAATCTTAAATGTAAACACATAAATGTAGGCACAAATGATATGGTAGCATAATATATATGTTCAAATACGTTGCGTCACATAAATCCGATATACACTGCTCAAAAAAATAAGAAAAGGAACACTAACATAACACATCCTAGATCATAATGAATGAACTACAGTAATCGTATGAAATACTTTTGTCTTTACATAGTTGAATGTACTGACAACAAAATCACACACAAATGATTAATGGACATCAAATTTATCAACCCATGGAGGTCTGGATATGGAGTCACACTCAAAATCAAAGTGGAAAAACACAATATAGGCTGATTCAACTTTGATGTTACCCTGGAAATCCAGAGTTCTCGCGAGAGCACAATTTGAATTTGCTCAGCAAGTTACTCTGGAACCGAGTAATTCTCATGGATGTATTAATAACAGGATGGAACGATCTCATTCATTTCAACGGAGAGAGCTTGAAGCCCAATTGAACAACTTTTTAAAATGATAGCCGAGCATACTGCGCAGCCTCAGCTGAGCGTGATGACGTAGATGTGATGTGAGCAACGTCTCTGAAAGCGGTAATTTTTATGTTAGACGCGCCTGAAGAATCTGCTCC
>JACXGM010019267.1:0-18496 GCA_016801145.1 Umbra pygmaea
ACATAGAGGGATGAGACAGGGACAAAGGGATTTGCAGTTGTACGACTTGCCCACCGCTCAGTTGGGCAAGGATGGCAGCTGTAGGAAGATGGTTATTTGCAGGAAAAGATCTTGGTTGAAATAGTTATTCTCGTTCCAGACAGGGTTCACAGGATTTCAGCATGCAGGTTACATGTCAGGAATGAATGCCCTGATATTCAAAATCTATTGGCCTTTATCGCCCCAGAGGAATTGAGCATCAAGATTTCTAGGACCTTCAAGCAACATCGAGAATACCCTTCCAGCACCTTCTAATTCTTATCTGATCAGATCTGTGGCCTTGAAAATATTTTCTACAGGTTCCCTACAAACTCTATCATTCCCTATATATCCCTCCTTGCTCCCTGGGAGCATGACCTATAGAAACCTACCATTGCTAACATACAAACGTAGAAGAGCCATCCTCTGTCTAAAAGCTCTCTGAACTCCTGACCACAACAAAGATGGCCTTGACTAACATCTGTTTGAGAGAAAGTGCTGACTCACTCTTGAGCCTCAAAATGTACAGTGACCCAGAGTAAAAAAAAACACAGCCTTCTCTCTATACCTTGTTAAAACATTGAAAAAGTCCTTTAAACTTTTTATAAAATGAATATACAGAATATCTCCTCAGCACAGCCTTAATAGAAACCGAGGTATTCATATATTTTATAACAACATTGATATGGGCCATCTTATCAGCAATAGATTTAAAGAAATATATTAATTATTACTTCACAAGTGGTATGACAACATCCAGAATGAGCAATCAAGTCTAGTTATTAAAACTAAAAAACTATTATCTAAAGATGTTGCTATCTTTCAAACAATCTTTTCAGTAGCTATAGTACCCTGACATTAACATATTGTAATAACTCCTACTCCACAGACTGGAATTGTGTTGGTTGTATGGCGAGAGGACAGGCCTATTCTGGATGATTACCAGGCATTCACCCACTTCTTCGGCACTATCTTTGACCATCCTCCTGAAGGACAAGAGGCAGGAGAACATTTGCTGCATTTGTGTCAGGGCCACAGGACGGCCCAGGAATATTCAGAACTCTGGCAGCTGGCTCAGGGGAGCCCTCATAGACCATTTCCGGTGCAAGTTGGCCTCCTGGGATTACAACATTTCATTTGACCAAATCATGGACCTGGCCATTCATCTGGACACCTCCTGCATGTCAGAGGCCGGACCAGAAGGAGTCAGTTGCGTTTCGGAAAACCGAGAGAGAGCCTGGGAGACGTCAGGAGCAGTACTCCTTCTGTGGCAAGAAGGGGCACTATGCGGCATATTCCCACCTACATCTCTCGGGGCTTGAAGCAGGAGGCTCAGGCACCCCAGGTAACTCTTAATAATGATAATAATAATAATATGTTTATTTTTGATAGCGCCTTTCAAGAACCCAAGGTCGCTTCACAAAATAACGCAAACAGTTAACGGACAGCTGGACGAGCAGATTGCTTATTATTAGAACAAGCAAAAATGCAAATGGCGACAACTGACGAAAATGACACAACATAAGTAGTAGAAGAGAGAAAATTAGAGTAATAGATAATTAATTACTGAGTGCAGTGAAAATATGAGTTTTAAGTTGAGATTTTAATGTCTGTAGGTCTGTAGGTCTGTAGGGAGGTATGAAGATCAGAGGGCAGGTTATTCCAAAGCTTAGGGCCTACAATGCTAAAAGCCCTACCGCCCACAGTAGAGAGTTTATATGTGGGTTAGACAAACAGATTTTCATTGCTAGATCTAAGGGTCCCAGCAGGAAGATATGGTTGCACTAACTCAGCAAGGTATTTTGATGCGGGCCGTGACAGGCTTTATAGACCAAGACTAATAATTTAAACTGGATGCGATTGACCACAGGAAGCCAGTGAAGTTGGAAAAGGATTGACTATGAACACTTGGTCATGCTTTATGGTCTTATGAATGCTCCGTCAGTGGGTCACTCATTCGTGAATAAGCTCTTCAGGGACATGTTGGGTCATGGTGTGGTAGTGTACATTGATGATATTTTGGTGTACATGGTCACACATGAACAGTCTGTTTCTATGGTCCACCAGGACCGTTGGTCCACAAGACTACTAGACCATGAACTGTACATCAAAACTGAGAAGTGCCTTTTTCCCTTCGATACCAGGGTGGAGATAAAGGTGAGGTGCATTGACTTCCTGTTTTGTTAGCATGCTGTTAGCTGCTTGGCTAATTGCCAAACTCTTGAACATTAATCAATATTTTATTATCTATACTAAACTCTCTATTTTACGAGTCTACCAACATACTATTTTACTATTCACCTCACTTTTTCTTTTAACGTTTTCACCTCAGGATGTTATTTTGGACACAAGAAGGAGTTTCTACTTTGGGAAGCTACTTTGGAGTTTCCGATTCTAAAAGGGGTTTCTACCCTGGGATGCTATTGGACACAAGAGGAGTTTCTGAAAAAGTATGACCAGCCGAAGCTAAGTAGCATGTCGTTCTGCAGTTGCTGTACTCCCCTTGCTAAGATAGCTTAGTTAGAGGATCGGCTCCAGATGCATTCAAAGCCAGAAAATGATTATTCCAGTGTAGAAACGGATAAGAACGCATCGGAGCCACCAGGCAGTGTTGATAGTAGTAGTAGTATTTTAACTCCCTTTCTAATGGTTGCAGGTAAAACATGCCGTCAGCCTGCTCGGCTGGTGTCAAATTCTAAACCAGCGACAGACACTTTCAACCGGTTTTCCCGGCTAGATTCTGACTCGGGGCCTGAGTCGTCTCTTTTGGGGGATGCGCGGAAGACGCGTCTAAGCAGGTCCAATGACAAAATGAAAAGCTTAGTAATCGGTGACTCCATTACCAGTAATATTGGATTGAAGAATCAGCCAGCAATTATACAGTGTTTACATGGGGCCAGGGCTACCGATGTAGAGGCTAATCTGAGGTTGGTGCTAGTAAAATAAAAAACGGGCAAGGCTAGAGAGTACAGAGATATTGTTATTATATATATATATTACCCCAATTCTTGCCTCTCTACACTGGCTGCCCATTAAGGCAAGGGCTGATTTCAAAGTTTTACTGTTTACCTACAAAGCACTACATGGACTCTCCCCTACCTATCTGTCTGATTTAATGCTGCCATACATACCTTCACGTACGACAGAGAAGGCGCCAGCTGACCGCTGATAAGGGGCCATCTGAAATACCGAGAGGGGGCGATCACAATAAAGCACATAATGCACATGTCCCCACCACTTTTTGCCAGGGTCAATATTGTCCCCACCACTTTTTAAAACATATTCGCGGCACGGATTTACCAATAGGCTACAAATAAATAAAAAATCTCCAGTTAACTAGTAGAGCATTAATTTGTTCATTTGTCAAATAAGAGTTGTTCTAGCACTGAAATGTGTTTTTTTTTTAAATCAAGTGATCAAAGTGCTAGTTGCTGCTGTGATCAGTGACGCGGATACAGTGTTGTCTTGTGGCTCATGCAGTCTTCACAAGGACCTGCGCTTCAATCTGTTGCGGAGACTGAGCTATTTGTTCTGGTAAATTACAAAACATAATGTGCAAAATGGATCCACCCACTCACACACACACATACACAGTATAGATTACAATTACACTTTTGGGGAACAGTGAAGAATCACGCTTTTGTGAACATTTTCTGAAAGTATTGAACAATATCACATTATTAACATTTTCTTAAGGACCAAAAACACCAAGCCCTAAAATATGTTTCTATGAAAGTGGAAAGTTCACAACAGAAAAAGGTTTTTGTAACTGCAGTCCGGCCGGGTAATTCGCATTCTAATAATAATAATATCCCTATTTGACCAACATTGGAATGGTTTTCTAAGATTTTACATTTATATAACCTAAATAATTAAATAGCCTATATCACCTTGCAATTACCATATGGTCAATATCTGATCATTGCAAATTATTTTTAAAACGTCCTGACATGCTTGTTAAACCTCCATTTCATTTGTGTTCGGTTTTCAAAAAAGTCACAGTCATACTTTTGCAACTTCAGATCCTCCGTCTATATATGTTTTACCATTTTGATAAATATTAATCTCTTACATAGGCCTACTACATAAACTGTGGCTCGTCGGGAGAATAACAATCTCAAAGGTGTTCTCCCGATGCGTGGAAATGAAAGGGGATTAGATCCAGATGGATTAAGCTGTGAAAAAGCATTCTTGTTTATTTTTGTTAATATCACTCTAGGAAGAAAATACATTTTGCTAATGGTATTTTTAATAGCATATTTTATCATTAAAATGCCTTTACCATTCATGGTGATCTGAGGGGGCGGGAGAGTTCCGGTGAGAGGGTTAGGGCTAGCCCCCCCGTGGCGCCAGCCCTGACGTACGTTACGATCACAAGATGCCGGCCTCCTTAATTTTTCCTAGAATTTGAAATACCTGGAGGAAGGGCTTTCTCAAATAGAGCTCAAACTTTGTGGAATGATCTCCCAACCCATGTGATCAAAGAGTTGCCAACAGCAAGAGTGTCATTGATATATACAGAAAATAGAGTTGGCTCGAGAATTGAACACTGAGGCACGACCAGAGAGACAGCCAGATGTCCAGTTAGCAGGCCCTCCCACTTAACACACTGAAAAGTAGTTTGTGAACCAGGTGAGGCAGTCGTTTGAGAAACCAAGGCTCTTGAGTTGGCCAATTAGGATGCAGTGATTGAGTCGAAAGTCTTGACCAAGTCGATGAATACATCTGTAAAGTATTGTCTTATGTCAATTACAGTTATGATGTCATTTAGGACCATAAGTGTGGCTAAGGTGCACCCAAGACCAGCTCAGAAACTAGATTGCATATGGTAAACTGTTTATTAACCTGGCTTTTGAAGACATTAGAGGCAGGGCAGGAAGGAAATAGGTCTGTAGTAGTTTGGTCTATAGTGTCTCATGGGGGGCTTTGACAAGATGCCGAGGGGGTGCTGGGCCATCTGTCAGAGTGGGGGTGGCCAGGTGGAAAGTATGGCCCACCATAACAAAATAATATTGAAATTGTCAACTGTAGTAGGCTTATCAATGGTGACAGTGTTACCTAGCCTTAGAGCAATGGGCGGCTGGGTGGAGGTGCTCTTGTTCTGCATGGACTTTACACTCTCCCAGAACCTGAACTAGTGCTATAGGATACCAATTTCTATAAAAAAGCTTGCCTTTCCTAACTGACTGTGTGCCCAGGTTCCTGGTTTCCCTGAAGAGTTGCAGATTGGGGGTGTTCGAGGCTAATACAGTACAAACTGTTTTTGTGCTCGCAGAGGGTGGTTAGTTCTGGAGTGAACCTAGGGCTATGTCTGCTCTTAGTTCTAAACTTTTGAAAGGATGGCAAGAAAGACACTTTTAAAGAACAACCACGCATTCTCTACTGATTGAATAGGGTCAATATAATTCCAGGATACCGGGGCTAGATCGATTAGAAATGCTTGTTTGCTGAAATGTTTTAGGGAGCATTTAACAGTAAAGAGGGGTGGCTGTTTAACAACAGACTCATTACAGACACAGGCACTGAGGCAGTGACGGCTGAGCTTCTGGCTGAAGAAAGTGGAGATGTATTTTGAGGGCATTGTAGTTCAGATGATATCTATGAAGTAGCCCTTATTTATGGATGTTAGGTTGTAGAGACTAAATTGGGAGCACTCATTTCACTGTAACAGTCAGCTACATTGAGAAGATGATATCTAGAAATATTGATTTTTTAGTAGAAGCTCAAACTGTTTGGGCCTTGGTAGGATAAGAGCTCTGTAGGCTGTTTTTTAAATACATTGTAACTCTCCCTCCTTTAAAAGTTATATCTAGATGGTAGATGTTGTGGTTGGGACTTTTAAGTGGACTTCATTTGCCAGCATTCAAACATGGCAAGGATTTGTTACCAATGCCCCATTTAACACCCACCACTGTGACCTATATGCACTAGTGGACTGGCCCTCATTACACACTCGGCGCGTGACCCACTGGTATCACCTAATTTACAAGTCAATCCTAAGAAAAAAAAACCTTACCAGAACTCACTCCTCACCATTGCCTCACCCTCCGGTAATCTGCGCTCATCCAGGTACATCTCCCTGATCACTCCTAAAGCCGACACCTCTCTTGGCCGAAATTCATTCCAGTTCGCCGCAGCTAATGACTGGAACGAGCTACAGAAGACTCTGAAACTTGTGACCACTGTCCCCCTCACTTCCTTTAAATCATGATTATCAGAGCTTCTGCCTAACCACTGCACCTGCTGACACCCCCCTTCACATGTACACTACCTCTCCCTATCTGATCCAATACCTTAGCATTTTGCCATTTAGCCTTTGTATATACTGACTTGAACAGTATTATATTTTTTTGAATATATTATTCACCAACTGTTATTTGCACTGTTACCATTTGCACAGTCATACTAGTGTTAACTTATTATATTGTATTTGCCTGCCACCCTGTATAATAATTCAATCTACCTCTGAATCTCTGATTTCTTTGCACTAATTGTACATGTAATTGCATCTACCTCGTTCAATTTTGACTGTTTTTTATCTTTATTCTTTACTCTACCCTTTGTGTAATTCTTGTGTATTTGTGTGTAAAACTCTCTGTACTTGCACCTTTTTGCTTTATCTTGGCCAGGTCGCCGTTTTAAATGAGAAATTGTTCTCAACGTGCCCACCTGGTTAAATAAAGGTTAAATAAAAAAATAAACATACAGCCTTGTAGTATTGAATATTTTGCTCCACTATATAATGTGCCGAGACCGGGGAGAGGACGTGGTACATTGTGTTCTATGAACCTGTTATGTGTGGATCAATGTTTGATGGTATCCGGGACTACTGTTGGTATGTTTTGGTTTGGTTTATAGTTTAAGAAGTTAGGCGTACGTTACTTCTATGTTAGCTCAGGTTTACATGCCACTTCAGAGCATGTTGCTTATTGTGTTGATCCATATTTGCTCTTGATTAAAGCCATACCACTGAAGTTGGATGTGTTATCCCAGACCTTTGGATACATTCAACTATCCTCTACCTACCTCGTCTCCGTGCTCGGTGGCTCTAACCTCACACTGTGGGAGCGAGTTTCTCCCACGTCTCCATTTCTGTGGTGCGTAATTTTGTCATAAGTCATGGTGTCGTTGAATGGAGACCAAAGCAGGGAGTAATGTTCTTCATTTATTCACAAATACTTTCAAAATAACCAAGGCTAGACCACCTTCAGTCATACATAGCACAGGGGCAACTGTGATGCCTAAACAAAACAAATCTGATTCTACATTGCGACAAACACTCAGTACATAAAGGGTATGAGATAATCACATAATTTACATAGGTTAACCTTCTCAGGAATGATTACTTACAGCAAGTTAACATAGCGTGTCACAGGGAATCGCTCTCTGAATACATATAGGTCTAAACCTCTAGATCATGCTTTTTTAGGCATCACAGATACACGTTTAAGTTCAACATAACAGGGTTGACAACCGAGAATAATGCATTCCATTCCACCTTCCTCCATCATGTTCATAGAGAATAACTAAAAATACCGCTCATCTCAAAGTGGGATTACCATATTTTAGCGCATATAGCGTGCACCCACGACTAACACGCACCCTTGTACATAGCGCAGATATCTTGTTTTGTATAAAAAATGATCAGCATTGCACTCACCCTCACAATGCGTGCAGAAGGGTGACACTTAATCTCCCCTTGCCTAGACCTGTATTGATGGGCACTCAGCTATTTATTGTGTTACAAATGTTAAACACCCAACCCCCAACATGCTGTTTAGATAAGACCAGCTATTCCCAAAGCGGGGTAGGCACTTGATGTTGACGAGTATGCGAAAAACTTGTGGTTCAATATGTATTTCAATATTCAAACTGGCCTAGAAATTAGTGATTATTTCTTGTCTTAACAGCCCAGTCTCACTTGCAAAAATAATCACCAACTTCTGTCTGTTTAAATAACAGCTCAAAATAGAATATCAAATAAATGGCATCCAACCAGATAAACTATAATTATGTGTTTTTATTGAGTATTTGAGAAAAGACACTCAGTAGGCAAATCAAAATATACAACCTGGACTGGGTATGTGATTAACTGTATGTAAAGGCTAAGTACAATAAAGCTGAAAAAGGAAGAACAATGATATACAGTAGATCACATACCCAGTGTTATACACCGCATTCCAAAATATTATGGAAATTGCTATTAAGTGTCATAAACATCGTTTTTCAATCAAACTCATGGATGGTTTTGTGTCTCCGGGCTCTTTGGGTCACTGAAATCAATCTCAGACACCTGTGATGCCAAATTAAATGAAAATTTCTTATGAAGGATGTTCCACATTATTAAGCAGGCCACAGGTTTCAAGTAGTATGGGAAAGAAAAAGGATCTCTCTGCTGTGGAAAAGTGTCAAATAGTACAATGCCTTGGACAAGGTATGAAAACATTACATATTTCACGAATACTTAAGCCTGATCATCTTACTGTGAAGAGATTTGTGGCTGATTCAGAGCACAGATGGGTTCGCAGATAAAGGCATAATGTGGAAGGAAACTGACAGACAAATTCATCAGATTAAGAGAGCAGCTGCTAAAAGGCCATTACAAAGCAGCAAACATGTATTTGAAGCTGCTGGTGCCTCTGGAGTCCTGTGAACCTCAAGGTGTAGTCGTCCTGCTTAAAATCACCAGCAAAATCCAAAACCAGTACCAGAAAGCAGTACTCACAGCCCACAAAGCTGCCGACACCTCTTAGGAACATCATTTCACAACCCTGCCGTGCTAAGGAAAACAACCCTAAGTATGGTAAGACACATCAACTCTCACAAAATGGCACAGGGGCAATTCCTCAAGCTCTCACACAGGCTACACAGCCGAAATACCCAAACACTATACTCATTGGGGACACGAAAATCAGCAAATTAAGGAGTAAGAGTATGATAACAAACTGTCTCCCATACGCCAGCGAGATAACTTAGAAACTACCAGAAATCCTCGAAAGCTACACTGCTGACAAAATTGTTATACATATAGGTTCAAATGACACTCTAAATCAGCAGTCTGAAATATTAAAAACCGACTTCATTGGCCTGTTTGACACACTTGAATCTCTACAAGAGTCTAACAAAGTGCATATATCAGGCCCATTGCCAATAATTAATAAAGGGATAGGTCGCTTTAGCAGACTGTTAGCACTACAAAATTGGCTCGCCCCCGCATGTGCCTCCAGAGGTCTGAATTTCATCAGCAATTTCGACCTGTTCTGGGAGAGAAGAAATCTCTCTAAAAGGGATGGAATTCATCTAAACAATGGCTTCACCTCATCTCCAACCGGCACACCTCCGTGAGCCCTGGGTATCCTCACCGGCCAGGTATGAAGGGGATTTAGGGGGATGTCGTACCTTTTTATTACAATGCGGATTGGTTTTTGATCAACAGCCACTCACATACGCTACGGAGAGGTCAAGGATAGCCTATGTAATCAGCTTGTTGGGAGGCGAAGCACTGCAATGAGCAGCAGCCGTATGGGAGAAGTTAGAGGCCGGTTCAGAGTTGTACCAAACATTTGTTGAAGAGATGAGGAAAGTGTTCGATCACACCAGTGTATTAAAGATGAACTTGTGTCATATCCTGAGCCTGACTCTTTAGACTCATGCATATCCCTGGCTATGAGAGTGGACAACTGGATGCATGAACGCCAGAGGGAGAAACGACAGGGAGAGAGTCAGTCACACCCCTCGACCCAACCACCAGGAGGTGATAAAGGGGCAGTGGGAATCACCAAGCCTCCGGTTACCAGCAACGATGACCTCCGATCCGAACCTATGTAGCTGGGTCATTCTCATTTATCTGAAGCGGAGAGGAAGAGAAGAATGGACAACCAATGATGTCTTTATTTTGGTGAACCAGGCCACTTCCTTTCTTCTTCCCCCTTTAGGTCGGGAAATGAGCGGGCTCGCAAGATGTAGGGACCATCTTGGCGAGTCAAACCACCACTGTTCCCTCCTCCAGAACCTGGACTACTCTTCACGCCACTATAGTCTTCCAAGGTCAGTCTCTTCCGTGTTCTGCATTACTCGATTCTGGGGCTGACGACAGTTTCATGGATAGGGAAATGGTTACTCAGCTGGGCATTCCTATGGTTGTTATAGAGAAGGGTATAGATGCCAGAACCATCGATGGCAGACTCCTATCCCATATTACCAACAGGACGATGCCTGTCCAGCTACAGGTATTCGGAAATCATTATGAGGACACTAGTTTTCTTATTATCGATTCCCCTCAGATACCCATCGTTTTGGGTCATACATGGATGGTCAGACACAACCCTAACATTGACTGGGTTACAGGGAAGATCACGGGATGGAGTGCAGTCTGTCATGCTTTGTGTTTAAAATCAGCTAAATTCTTGTCTGTCTCCAATACAGAGGCCGTTGTGCCACCAGTGGATTTATCCAGAGTGCCCAAGGAGTACCATTATCTGGAGGAGGTTTTCAGTACAGACCGGGCTCTTGCCCTTCCCCCTCACCGCCCTTACGACTGTTCAATCCAACTATTGCCTGGTTCTACTTTTCCCAAGCCCAGGATATACAGCGTCTCCAAACCGGAGAGGGAGGCACTCGAGAGCTATATACACACGGCCCTTATGGCTGGTCACATTCAGCCTTCCTCCTCGCCTCTTGGGGCAGGCTTTTTCTTTGTAAGCAAGAAGGATGGGGGTGTACGCCCGTGCATAGACTTCCGAGGTCTTAATGACATTACTGTATAGAACAAATACTCATTGCCGCTAATGGATTCCGCTTTTGATTCTCTACAGGGGGCGACCATATTCACCAAACTGGACCTCCGTAATGCTTACCATCTTATATGAGTCAAGGAGGGCGACGAGTGGCTTACTGGTGTCAACACCCCTTTGGGCCATTTTGAATACCTGGTTATGCCTTTTGGATTAACCAATGCCCCTGCCATTTTACAGAATCTCATAAACGACGTATTGCGTGATTTTATTGGTCATTTTGTTTTTGTCTATCTGGATGACATACTGAGTTTCTCTCCTGACCGCTCTACCCATGTCCAGCAGGTTCGCCAGGTTCTTCTCCGCCTTCTGGAAAACCGCCTGTTTGTGAAAGCGGAGAAGTGCCTGTTCCACTCTGACTCCACCTCCTTTCTGGGATATGTGGTGGCTGAGGGACTCATCAAGATGGACCCTGCTAAAATCACAGCAGTGCTGGACTGGCCCAAACCAGAGTCACGTAAGCAATTACAGAGTTTTCTTGGATTTGCTAACTTTTATCGTCGGTTTATCCGTAACTATGGCCAAGTGGCCGCCCACCTGACTGCTCTCACCTCTCTGTCGAGATCCTTTGAGTAGACCCCTGCTGCCGACCAGGCTTTTCGAGACCTGAAAAGGAAGTTTACTTCGGCGCCTGTCCTCACCCAGCCGGACCCCAGTCGTCAGTTCATGGTTGAGGTGGATGTATCGGACACTGGAGTGGGTGCGGTACTGTCCCAACGATCCCCCTCGGATGGTAAAGTACATCTCTGTGCATTTTTGTGGTACCGTTTATCGCCAGCCGAAAGTAACTAAGATGTGGGAAATCGGGATCTGTTGGCCGTTAAGGTGGCACTTGGTGGCTTAAGGTGGCTTAAGGGGGCTGAGTTTCCGCTCTTCGTCTGGACAGACCACAAGAATCTCAAATACATCTGGACTGCTAAACGTCTCACTCCACGTCAGGCCAGGTGGGCTTTGTTTTTTGAACGGTTTCAGTTCTCCATCACTTACAGGTTCTAAGAATGGTAAACCGGACGCCCTATCCCGAGTCCATTCTAAGGAGGGGGCCGAGCACACCGCTCTGGACACTATCGTTCACAAGGACTGTGTGGTTGGGGCCATATCCTGGAAGGTGGTACAGGAAGCACTCCTTAACAACCCAGGTCCTGGTAACGTACCCGCTAACCTCTTATATGTTCATGACAAGGTCAAACCGTCAGTACTCAACTGGGCCCATTCCTCTCATTTAACCTGCCATCCGGGCATTTCCTGGACTAAAGCTTTTCTCCACAGACGTTTCTGGAGGCCCACTGTTAATAAAGACGTCAAAGCCTTTGTGTCTGCTTGTCCTGTTTGTGCCCAGAACAAGAGTCCCAATCAGCCTAGTGTGGGACAGCTCCGTCCTCTACCTATCCCTTGACGTCCCTGGTCTCATGTGTGTCTAGATTTCATCACCGGCCTACCTACTTCAGACGGTTTCACAGTCATACTCACTGTGGTTGACAGGTTCTCCAAGTTCGCCTATTACTTACCTCTGCGTGCTCTTCCCTCTGCCAAGGAAATGGCCGATCTGTTAGTGAAGGAGGTGTTTCAGCGTCACGGCCTTCCTACCGACGTGGTGTCTGACCGAGGTCCCCAGTTTAAATCTGCTGTCTGGAGGGAATTTTGCCACGCCATTGGGACCTCGGTCAGTCTCTCCTCTGGCTACCACCCTCAGTCTAACGGCCAGGCAGAAAGGGCCAACCAGAAACTGGAGACTGTCTGGCGTCCTCGGACGCTTCCATTGGGCTTCCCAGCTCCCATGGGTGGCCTACGCCCACAACACCCTACCGACGGCTGCCACAGTTATGTCGCCCTTTCAATGTTTATATGGGTTCCAACCCCCGTTGTTTCCAGCCCATGAGAAGGACCTCGCTGTGCCCTCTGTGCAAGCCCACATCCCTCGGTGCCAGCGGACTTGGCACTGGGCACGGGGGGCGCTGTTGAAGTCTTCTGAGACTTATCGGCGCCAGGCAGATCGTCGGAGGACCGCGGTTCCTGCCTATTCCCCGGGGGACAAGGTTTGGTTATCCTCAAAACATGTACCCGTTAAGACTGATGCCAAGAAGCTTGCCTCTCGTTTCCTTGGCCCATTTGTCATTGAGAAACTCATCAATCCTGTGTCTGTTCGTCTCAAGCTTCCCCCGACCCTCCGGATACACCCGGTTTTCCACGTTTCCAACCTCAAGCCGGTTTATCTGTGTCCCCTGTTGCTTCCTCCTCCTTGGACGCCGCCTCCTCGTATGGTCGACGGTGGTCCCACCTACACCGTCCATCGCCTCCTGGATTCTCGCCGCCGGGGGCGTGGGGTTCAATACCTGGTTAACTGGGAGGGTTATGGCCCGAAGGAACGGAGCTGGGTTCCCCGCCGCCACATTCTCGACGCTTCCCTGGTTCGGGACTTCCATCGCCGACGGCCGGGAGCTCCGGGTGGTCCGCTTGGTGGCGTCCCTAGGGGAGGGGGTCCTGTCACGTCCCCTCCTCCTTGAGCCAATCTGAAGCCTGTGTTTCCCTATTCCTATTGTGTCCGTTCCTGCTGCCAGTTTCCTTGTGTCAGTGTTCTGTCTGTTTCTATGTTTGTTTGTCTTTTCGCCGTCACCAGCCTCCAACTTCCCAGCACTCCTGAAGGCACCAGTCCCTGATCACCAGTTCCCAGCTTCAATCATCACCTGAACCTGCTTCTCTGCCACACCTGGTTGATTGTCTCCCTCCCTTTATTAGGGAGGAGAGGACAACCAGCCAGTGCCGGATTATTGTTTATGCCACGTGCGTTGACATAAGTCTAGTTCCTTAACGTTTACTATTTTTCAGCCTCTCTGGATTTCTCTGTGTAGCAATCTCAGTATCTCCTGGTACTTATATGTTTTTTTCTGTGTTTTCCACCAGACTCATCTATCTTGATGATTCAAACCCTGTACTCCAAACCAACCATCAAACCCACTAGCTGTTTCTGGTCTGCCTGCCATTCCTCACCTGGGAATACAGATCTGCCTCATCTCCCCACCCTCCTACTCCCAGCCTGCTCTGCTTCACCACCCGGATACGCACTACACAATACATTTTACGCGTTGGGTTCATTCCTATTTTTGCCAATTTCCCATTCTACAATAAACATCTACAGTTATTATTTCACGTGTACCTGTCTCCGCTTTGGGATCCTCTCCAGTTCTTCAACCCCTCTCCCCTCAGATCCTGACAATTCCTGTTCTTTTACCTAACAGAAAGTCTAGGGCTGTCTCAAGCCAGATAGCAAACCCATCTAATCTACTGCCTATTACATGTCAAACTAAAATTGCTGTTGGGGAACGCAATAATACCACTGTTAAATTAGCACTTTTAAACATCCGTTCACTTAAAAATAACATTCGTTCACTTCTAGTCAATTACTTAATAACCACAAACAACCTAGATTTTTTTCTTCTAAGTGAAACATGGCTATTAGAGAGCTGCAGTGCAACAATCCTCAATGAAACAGCCCCTCCTAACTTTAATTTTATAAGTGTCTGCAGAATGGTTAGGAGAGGAGGAGGTGTAGCTGCACTTTTTAAAGCTGTCTATCAATGTAAGCAAGTGTCATTTGGAAATTACCTGTCTTTCAAATATCTGGGAATAGTGTTAAAAGGTGCTCCACGCATTCTACTTGTCATTATCTACAGGCCTCCGAAATACTCTCCAGCCTTTGTTGAGGACTTTACAGAATTGCTATTAACAATTTCCTAAGAGTTTGACTGTCTTGCTATTGCTGGAGATTTTAACAGAAAGCAATATGGCGAAAGATATCATAGCTGTTTTAAATACATTTGATTTGACTCAACATCATGATTGTATGTACATGAATCCACATACAACCGTGGACACACCCTAGACTTACTTATCAGTAGGGGCCTAAACATTTCATTGATTATTGTTAAGGATGTAGCACTATCTGATCATTTCTGTATTTTCTTTGATATATTGATCTCTCCTAACATTGAAGCTAGATCTGTGTCTGTCAAAAAGAGATGCCTAAATGAACATTTTATGAAGACTTTATCTTTAACACCAAGCATATCTGCGGACTCTGATTTTCACCTTGATTCCTACTCAGGGATCGCCCCCTAATTGTCAAATTCTTCCTAAAAAAACATAGCCAAAGTTAACCTCTTGTTACAAACATATGGTGGATATTTTTTTAAAGAAAAGACACTGAAATTTTTGGATATGTAAAATTCATTTAAAATAAATATACACAGTGAATATGGCACAGGATGAAAAAAAGAAAATGTATAATTATTTTCTTTTTTCATTTTTCTACATCCTCTTTGAAAGAACCCTACAAAGCCATATATTGAGATAGGGTGCTGAAAACAATTCAAATCATGTTGCTAAGGGGCTGGCCACAAATGTCTAACATTTTAGAATGATTCAGTGAACAGCCAATGAGCTGTAGCTTTATATGTAAAACTATTTTTTTAGAAAAAATGCACCGTAATGACGTTTACATCTGGGTCCTGAGAGGAACAACACATTTCTTTCGTAAATGATCTCTGTTAATCTTGAGTTAAAATTGGTAATCTTGCACATTTTTTAGATCTCTGTTTCATAAGGATGACATATATGCTAAAATTGCTGAGCTTTTGGACACTTTTCACATCCGTCTTTTGTTCAGAAGTGCAGGCCCGCGGTTCAAATACACTCGGTTTTTCATGTATTTATGAATACATTCAGTTACGGTCCAATTTTCACATAACAAGATGGATTTTAACTGGGAAAACTATGCTTTATGTTATTACTGGGACCCTTTGATGACCGAAGAGAACGATTTACGACTGTAAGTACAAAATTTTGTAGTAAAAGTTGAACATAAGTAAAATGTAATTGTTTTCAAGACACGTACCAGACATTAAGTAGTCTAACGTTGTGGATTTTATAGCTACACTAAAACAGAGATGAGCTTTAAGAACATATAAGATATTTATATATAACCTAAAAATTGAGCGTAGTACATATGTCTCTAGTTGGCATTTCGATTTTAATTGAGAAGAAAACACAACATTACTGTATACAATATGTGTAGTTGAAACTCGCAGTCATATCGTTGTGAATTTTATAGCTACACCAAAACCGCGATTTCTACTAGAACCCCAACATTCTATGCTTTAAGCAGATATAAGACTTGTGTATATATAACCTAAAAAATTAGGGTGTTAGCCGTGTTTTCTTTTTGCATTCGATTTCATTTGAGATACAAAAATGGCTAGCTGAGTAAACAAGCTAACAGCTTGTTACTGGCTATTTACGTCACATTATGACTAATAATTATCTCGTTGTCATAGCTATTTTAAAACCAAGATATTTGCTAGAACCCCAACATTCTATGCTTTAAGGACATACGAGACAGGTATATATAACTTAAATATTACATTTGTGAGCTTTGATTTTATTCCTTAATGTATTTTCTATGAAGTGGAAAAAAACATTATTGTTTTCAAAGATGCGTAGCTGACATTTATTAGTAGTAATGTTGTACATTTTATAGCTACATTTTATAGAAGAATTTCTCTGCATAGGATGATGTATGTTATTTGATGTATATGATAAATAAACAACTTTGACTTTGACTTTACAGTAAAACCGAAATATTTGCTAGAATCCCACAATTCTAAGATTTAAGGACATATAAGACATTTATACATAACCCAATAAATGAGGGTGTAGCCTTGTTTTTAGTTTGACATTCCGTTTAATTTGATGCACATGTGTAGAAGGCACATAGCTCACATTATGAGGGGAAATTATTATTTTTGTTATAGCTACTATAAAATGGAGACATTTGCTACATTCCTGAGTGTCTAAGCTTTCTGTGGATATATAACATGTATATATATAACCTAAAAAATGGACTTGTAAACTGTGATTGTAGTCCAGTTTTTTTTTTGGAGGGGGGAATCTCCCGCGAACGGGATAATGCATGCTAACAGGTTAACACGTAACTTGCCCTGTTAAGATGTGTTTTACTGAAATATTTGATTTCAGTAAATATGACCTAGTTATGCAAATTCAACAAATTACCATTTTCAGTACTTTACAACCTATAAAATGTTTTGAAACTCTGTTTTGCATAATTATTTGGAACAGTGCATTTTGAGTTTTTTTATTTTTGAAAAAAATACTGTTTTCATTGGGTGGTATTTTCAATGAAAATTGACTTATAGCCTAACGGTTTGTGACTTGAAAATTATACTGACTGTCATTTGCATTGACTACTTAGGAAAATCTGTGTAAAATATCTGTCACGAGTATGGTGTGGTATAGTATGAAGACCAGGAGACCAAGGCAGGTAGTAGATGGTAGTTGCTTGTTTATTTATTAATTATTTTTTTTTATTTAACCTTTATTTAACCAGGTAAGTTGACTAAGAAAAATTTCTTATTTACAGCAACGACCTGGGAGCAATTAGGGTAAAGTGTCTTGCCCAAGGACACAACGACATTTGGCTCAGTCGGGAATTGAACTGGCAACCTTCTGACTACAAGTCTGACTCCTTACCCACTGAGCCATCTGCGCCCCAATGTTTATTAATGTAGACAATCCGGGAAACATATAATATGAAGTTGCAGGTAAACAGTTGATGCAAGTGCACAACGAGTATACTTATACTGTATATACTTATACTATATACTGAGCTTACTATGCTCTTAAAATGGTATAAACACTGACAGCTAACATACAAGTAAAGTAATAAACTTCCAAACTTCAACAACACACTTTTACTTCTTGCTCTGTGGTATTCAACAGACATGGCATCATGCTTTTACTCCTTGCTCTGTGGTATTCAACAGACATGGCATCATGCTTTCTCTGCCCTACCTGCAATTACCAATTTATTGGTAATTCATTGTAACGTCCAGCCCTGTTTGGGGCTGTATATTTGCTTCCTCTGTGTTCTGTTGTCCCCTGAGTTCAGTATACGATTACGGTGGTGTGGTTGTACTGTTTTGTTCTGTGTATTATGTATATGGTTCTGTCCCAGTGTGTGATGTTTTGGCCCCCCCTAGTGTCTCTTTAGTATGTCTGTTATATTCCCTTCCCATTTGTATAATGTTGTTGCCTTAGTTCCCTTTGTGCCTATGACGTCATTGCCCCAGGTGTGTTGAGTTGTGTCTCGTTAGGAAGTGTATTTAGGTTGTTTGCTTTGTGATGTCTCTTGTCGATCAATGTCTACTGTTACATGTTCCTGTGGTGCTTTATTTCATATGTTTTCGCCCCTCGTGGCAGTATTTAATTTCTATAAATAAATCTATTTGGGATTATTGAACCTTCGCGCCTGTCTCTCTACATTCACTTCATCGGAGGAAACGTGACAGATTGATCGACCATACCTATGAGACAGCGAAGGAAAAACGGCGTTGCACGCCGTCACGAGAGGGAGAGCTTTCCTCACCCCTCAAGTATTGGAGAGGTCGGCGGAAAACTCCGCCGGATTACAATGCAGAGGATGGAGCAGGCATGGGCTATGGGCTGCTTCCCGGAGGATCTAGGTTACGACTCCGAGGGAGTAGCCTATTACCGTCGTAGCCAGGTGGAGGAGGAAGACTTTGACGGCGGCAAGGAGGAGGTTGAAGACTGGGACTACGAGGAGGACGAGTGGGAGATACCCGTTGAGTGGATAGGAAGGGCTATCCGGAGGA
>JACXGM010019268.1:0-11669 GCA_016801145.1 Umbra pygmaea
TGTGTGTGTGTGTGTGTGTGTGTGTGTGTGTGTGTGTGTGTGTGTGTGTGTGTGTGTGTGTGTGTGTGTGTGTGTGTATATATACAGATAAAAATGTACACGAACTCAAGCAGACTAAACTAACAGATTCCAGTCCTGGATGTCAGTAATAAGATAATTAAAAAATCTCAACCTAAGTAGTTTACTGGGAGATTTTGTCTTAGACTTCATTTCTATGAAAAAGTTACCAAGACTGCTTTTAGAAACTGTAAAATTGTCTTTTAGTTGTGGGCAATAGTTGTTTTGTAGATAAGAAATAAACTAAATTTTGGGTTTTAATAAGTATGCATAGCAGACAGTGACAGATCTGAATGATTTACCAGAATACAACTTGCAAGCACACGTGTTAATAGACGTTTAACGTGTTTTTATGCCAATCAACGTAAATATGAATTTAGACCTTTGTCACACCCAGGGGCACCTCCAATTTTCATTTTATTTTCACCTTTTTTTACTTCATTTTAATAACTGATAACTGTACCAGTATTAGTATATGGACATCAGATAATCAGTAGCATTAATTGTAAAATAAAATTACAAAGAATATCAGAATGCGATTCCTTAACTCTCATATTGACATAGTTTTCAACTAGCCTATATGTGTGGTGGCCTGGACAAAACCCTTCACATGGTGACATTTTTACTTTCTGAATAAAAACTCCTGAATTCAAATCTGTTTGAATCACTAAGATATCTTTATCACAGCGGAAGATACGTAAACATTACCACACGACAGACTATTCATTGCCAGGGAATAACCGCACACCTCAGCAGTGTAGAAAGCCACGAGGCCATGCTAGTACGCCAGATTTATCAAGTAGTTCCATTAAATGGACTATTTAGATAGTTTATAAAAAGGTCTGAACACTTATGTACAGTATAATTTAATTTAAATGGCATTCGTTTTCTAGTTTGCTTTAGTGATGCCTTTTTTTATGCAATTCAAATGTTTAGTTGACACAGACTCCACCTGTCAGCATCATCAGCCTAATGTAGCCATACTTTACTGACGACACGCAGTCAAGCAAACATCTGTGCAGTTTTGCATTGCAAGCACGTTTCTTTGAATTTAGTTTCTTGAGACATTTATATACATCCATCACAAGCTACAATGTGTAATCTTGTCTGGGAACGAAACGTTTTGAATATGGGCAGACTTCCATGTATTATACAGGTGCTGTCATTAACAGGCTATAATTAATAAAATAATTAATTAATAATTCTCCAGTGCCCCTGACTAGATTGACATAGTTTGGGCAAAACCAGCACCCATTGCGACGCAGTAATCATGAAAAAGCCTAAATGAATTTATTAAGCATATAGGTAAATGTAAGAACTAATTTCTACTAGTAAATAAAGTGTTTGCTTATGGTTTCTTTTGCATATTTGGTTTAAACACCTTACAACATTGTTCCGTACATTACCTTGGACAAATTAACTCATTGCTCCTTCCATTATAAGTTTTGCTCAGAACAAAATAAAATAATTGTTTTTTGCACTTGAACATAATAGCGTTTGTCATCAGAAACATGCAGTTATTTTAATTCGCACTGTTATTACAAATAATGTAATATCCCACGTAAAATATAACTAATGTAATTTAACACACGCAATCCCCCCAGCCCCGGGATTGTCTGAACCCCGAATGTCTGGTTACACGCCCGGTCATTAATATGTTTCCACAATCAGTCGGGATGATTTGCGCAATTTCAGCGACAGTGGGAGAGAGAGCATTCAATCTACTAACAATGCGTAGGAAAACAATTGTAGGCTATATGCCTCAACCATTTACAAAAAAGTATTAATAAAACCATAGGCAGAACATCAATAATAGCAGGGAACTTGTAAGTCTTATACAAACAACTGTTTGCATAGAGAAGTATTTTAATTTTGCTGGTAGAACGGTAGGCTAACGTAATTCCTCTTTATTATAATAAAGCTGTCAAAACTGTAGGCTATATTTTGATATATTTAAATATGAAAAAAGGGGTCTAGGGATAGATGGATATGGTCCAACCAACCAAATGTGTAGAAAACCCAGGGTGTGTAATATGAGTTGTAGGTAAGACATTAGGCTAACGAGCCAGCCACCGGTGTATTGACATAGGACAGCCACTAGCGAGCTATCGCTTCATCATGAAAAAAACAATTTACTACAAAAAAGATTAGATTACTTAAAACATGTGGCTGGTTAGCACAATCTTTTCGTGGGAAGTGAATGTTAAATTTGTTTTTATTTTTTAGATGGTCTTATTTGGAAGTTGGTGTTGAGATTTGAAACGAGAGGAATTGTCCGCCATGTTTTTTATTTTGTTGAGCTCCCAAGGGGGGCGAAGTGATACTTTTTCATTACATACTACAGCACTTCAGTGAAAAGGCAAAATTATACAGTATCAGATATCAGGGAATTGTCTTAGGCTTGGAATGCAATTTTAGCCAATCAAATTGCAGATATCGCGGGACCCATTTTATAAATCATATAAGTTGAGGAGTCAAAAAGTGAGGAAGAACTCCATTCAAAGATTCCATTCTGTTTCTTTCTAATTCTATTGTGATGCACGAGGGGAACACCAACACTCAGCTTGACTGTTTCAAACAGATGGTCAATTTATTAAAGGGAAACTTCACCCTACAGCTATCTGGAGGTGCTAGTAGCTTCACCCATGCCTGGCTAGTGTAAGAGCAAGATTCGAAATTTCGCGGGGAATTTTCATACTCTGACGTCACCATGTGTTTTGAATGGACTTTGGAGCCGTTTTAACAGACGAGTTGGTAAAATATTTTCAGTATGTATAGGACTACAATGCTGGCTTCCTTGTTCCAAGCCCCGCCCACCCAACGGTGTTCTCTGGATTCTGTGAAACAGTTCGTAACCAAAGTCACTGGTAACAGAGTTGCTACTAACCTAGGTTTTGCAGATGAGGAATTTTACAACTTGCTTTTACATTCTGAGTGACATCCAACCATACTTGATTGCGCCCGAGTACACCGAAGAACATTTACAACAAATGGAGTTTGATATTCAGCTTCAATAAGGCAGCATCTTCTACAGATAATCCAGTTGAAACACGGTTAAATTCTAATTGCCTAAGTGCTTCTGTGGGAATATGTCCATCCATGACTCCTGAAGAAAAAAGCATTTGCGATGAATGTGATCATGGACAAGCTTTACTTGTAAGAATTGAACCAAAAATGACTGACGACCGCATATGCGTCACTGAATCACTGAAGTTTTCCAGCACACATGTAAAGAGACGTAGCAAGAGGACAATTAACAGATGAGTAAGTTTATTAAACCTATTTTCTGTACCTTGATAATGGAGCACACATCGTGTCTGTGGTAATGTTATTGTACTGTATGTGTAGTGTGCCAGCTGTATTTAGTAGCTTGCCGAGTGGGTAAATTACTATACCTTACCATATATAGGCTTCTTTTTCTAGATAAAGAAAAATGGATGGGATTGCATCGCTTTTCAGCCGCTTTCGGGCTGTAGTGCCGGTTAATTTACCACAAAGATCCCTTTCATAATCTTCTGACCTAAAATGCCGACTGCAGACCCTAACTTTTTATAGCCTATTGTAAAGTGTGAAAGATTACTCCTGCTTTTTGGGCTTGCTTGTAATTTCTGCAAACAGGTACAGAACACCAAACGGGCATAATGAATAGAAATTAGACTACAATTTCAAAAACAAATATGTATAACTTTCTAGCGTCAAGCTCTACAGAGGTGTGCTGTTGAATTGCCCATGTTCTGTGTCGGTGCTTTTAAACGGGGACGGGCACTAAATTTGCTTGGAATTCTGGGAGTTGTGGTAGCTCAAGTTTAGACGGATACAGAAGCACCCCAGTTGATGCGAAAGGAACTGAATTATACAATTTTTTTTTTTTTTTTTGGGGGGGAAATTATGAATTATACTATTGGCTTTTCTCTGATATATTGAAAAAGAACAGATGTGTATATGACAAATCATCTATGGTAACCTTTGTAAATGGTATACTATGAAACTGATTTACTGTGTAACAATCCTTTAAATATTGTTAAACATCACCTGTAGATATTGGTTGCATTCAATTAAAAACTACTAGAACAAATTATTATACTATACAATAAAATAAATTAGCTATTGGCAACATTGACCATATTAATGAGAACTAAACTGTCAACAAGCTGTCAAATAAGGCAGTTATTGTTGCTTCACTGAATTTCAAGTTCAAGTTTACAGTAACTAGGAGGGCAAAGAATGTGAAGATGTGAGGAAGGGGCTTGCTACTGTTGGAGTCAGAGCCTCTCGCTTTCCACTAAAGATGGATGCAAGTTACAGGATATGCATTGCTGCTTAAAGGAGAACTCTGGGCGATGTCAAAACATAGCTTTGTTGTTTGGATATCTGGAGTGCTGTCAGTAGCGAGAATAACTCAATCTGTTTTTCCAAAACCCTGTTATCACCCTGCTTCAGTTCACACCCATTACACATTTACGCGGCAAGTTTTAAAATGTGCTTTTAGCCTCTAAACATGTTTGAAATGTCATTACTAGTGCATATACCCATGTGCAGTGATTCCCTGTAGTGAAAACAGTGAATCTAACAAATCAACCAGTGTACATATCTGTGTTTATTTCCCGTTTTCCAGTGAAGTCCACCCTAGTTGATTGTCGAAGTCATACAATCCAATATTCCAAAGCATATTTTTCCACAAAAAACAATTTGCTGTGGTTATGTCCATAGACTACTGTATGTAGCAAAATTGACTGGCTGTAACCTGACACTACTTCACAGCTCCCAACAGTTCAAGAGTTATTGCATGAGCATAGGTAACTAAGCAACTGTGTAGATTCAAAGTAGTGGTGTCAGGTTACCTGGCTGAATAGTTGCTAGTCAATGATATCCAAACAACAAAGTTATGTTTTGAAACCACCCGGAATTCTCCATTAAAATCTAAATCATATCTGACTTAGATATTTTTTACTTCTTGTATCTCTTGCCAGAAATAACTGATTAGCACTGTGCCGCATGGGCAGAACCCAGTAAATATTTTTGTAAATGACAGTTAAACTACTAGGCTACATTAATAACTTTTAATGTTATTCACATTACAATTACGTTTTGGGTGTAAACTACACAAGACATAAACAATCAAAATTTTTACTGAAAAAACAAATGTATTTTTTTGGCTTGTAGCCAAATATAAGTGGGCGTGACATTCGACAGGGTCTTGCAGACCGCCACACGTATATCACTACAGCAAAGTAAAATTCCTGAAATTCAGATGTGACTTTTTGTCACAAGAACTAACTCACAACACACACAACAATACAAACATGCAAAAATGCCAGAAGGAACAATCAGGATTCAACAGACTTCCCCAGAGATTGCAGACAAGCTGCGGATTAAACGCACATCCAAGTTTACCACGCACACTCAAAGGCACAGCCCACTAAGACCTCTGAATCTGAACCATAGACCTCATATATATATATATATATATATATATATATATATATATATATATATATATATAAGACACGATCTGAACATGCTTCACACCAGTAGTGATCTAAAACAAGCAAGCAGTAATAATTAACAAGTATTAACAGGCCTGGCGCCAGGATGAAGTGTGTCTGTTTATCTCCCTCTGCTTGAATACAAATACAGTACATGCACTAAGCCCCGTTAAGAACCTTTAAGGCTAGGAATGGGCCGATACCACTTTTTATGGAACAAGTACAAGTACAGAGTATTTCATTTTGGGTACTTGCTGATACGAGCACTGAGGAGTACTTTTAAGAACTATCCCAGCTAGCATAGAGCTGGCAGGACACAGGCGGACCAGCAGAGGCAGAGCTGGTGGTCCGCCAAGCGGTTTGCTCATCATTTAACCAGCGGAAGACAAGTTTTTTTATTTCATAGATATTTTAGAATTGAATTGAATTTTGAATTTTAAAATAAACCTGACTGTGTTTGTATTGTATTTGAAGGTTGTTGTAACCAAATTTGTAAATTGTTAAAATATTTTTCATCACAGATAGAAATATAGAACATAAGCCTAGCCTAGGATATAGCCCATACGCAGCTGATGGAGTAACTGGAACAACAGTATGAGTGCATAGGATTCCCGGAGGATCTCTGTCAAAAAATCTGCTCACCCACCGGAAGACCGCTCATTCGCCAACACTCCAGCTGGCGGACCGCCCTTTAAACGATGAGCAAAAAGCTAGCGGACCGTCAGCTGTAACAGCCGGTGGTCCGCCAGCTCCATGTTTGCTAGGATGCCAAATGTCACATTTATCAATCTAAAATCTACTATTTCTTAGATGTTGATCAGCCAATTCAAAAATAGAAAAGTAAATATTCCTACATATCCAGAAGATAATCATTGCAGGTCAAGAATGTGTAATATTTATTAGATGTCAATGGTTTACGTCTCCTTCCCTAATTAAGAAGAGAGAAACACGTTTCTAAACGCGAACGCAATAGACGTTTGTGTTCGAATTTGCTCTAACTAAGCATTGAAGAAGTCTTGTGTAAGATGAGAATGTCTGTTTGAAGTGACTTCCTCCAAAACAGGGATAATTACTTAATCATATTATTCTGTTTAGGTATTTCATTGTTTTATTATAATGGGCACACAATTAGCTGTACTATCACTGTATTCTATTGAACAAAAATAGGCTACATCGTATTTCCTTTAAGTTATATTTCTTAATGTTAGTATGTCAGAACTCAGAAATATCACTCTTTTGTTCACCCAGAAGTTTTGCAAACTACCGACATTTGTCTTTCCTCGCTGAAGGTGGCTTTCAGAGGCTAGGTCCGGGGCGTTGCTCATGCCGTTTTAGTACAGTTACAGTATGCACCGAATTGCATCCTTCATTCTTTCCTGAACTTAAATGGACTGGTATCGGTATCGGCCCATCCCTAGTTAAGGCTCTGCTAGTGAAAATATATAAAAATCCATCAAACTCACCAAAGATGCTCATTATTTGAAAACAAAGTCCTTTCTCGTTTAAAAAGAGTTCTGTGACACTGTTGTACAGAACATTTTTGCATTAACTTCCAATAAAATATCTTGCCCAGTGCTGAGAGTCGATCCTGCCCAGTCCTATATTCGCCACTAAAGCAACTTCTTCACCTCCATCTGCCATTCTGCTAAAAGTAAAAAATCTAACAATCTAAAAATTGAAAGTTTAAAGAAATCGGAGAAGGGCGAGCTAAGCTGGGAGAGCTAAGCTAGTTGTTGTTCGGATGGCGAACTTGAACTGCCCGTCCTATCAGCAACAGAAACGATGCTGACGAAAGGCTAGGACGGCAGAAACACTTTACTTGGTCAGAGAACACACCCAACATGGTAAAGTCGAAATCTGCTTGGTTAAAAATATGACAATCAACAACATGGTCCTGATGGGCTTCAACCGCAGACAGCATTCACTCGAAATTCTGAATGCCCTAGTCTACTCGGAGACAACAGAGATGAAAAAATCTTATTGGATAAAAGCTGTCATTTATATGAGCTGCGCTAAAAGCAAGGCAACTGAAAAGAACGTACTGTAGCAATGAAATCACCATATAGACTAATTTAAATGAACTTTGTAAAATATATATTATTAAAAAATATATTAAAGAAGTACAAAAATATATTTTCTGATTCTTCTGATTATCTTTGGGCCTGCAGAGAAGGCCTTGCAGGCCCTGACGGCCCACCACTGCTTATTTGTCAAGTGTTCAAAAATAAAAGAAAGAACACAACTCCCTGCACCCTGTCTCCAATCTCTCTGCAACTACAACATCAATTGTGACATGTTTATTGAATTTCTAGTTCTCTGCATGTGTTAATCTATGTCATTTGGAAAATTCTGTTTTTCAATAGTAAGAAACATCTTTCACAAAAATATGGGTAAAATACACACCGTAGAGGCAGAGAAAACCGCTGTATTACTGAAAGACACTGTTTATGTCAATTATGGGTACATGATGGAATGAGTGCATGGGAGTAAATTACCTGGAATGTGAATTAGTGTTTGAGTCTGGAAAAGGGCGCTGAGGTGCAGATTAGAGTGCAAAGCAGATAGGCAACTAATATTTCTGTCCCTGTCATCATGCTTCTAAATTGCCTCTGTCTGCTACAGTATATGGTGGCAGAGGAAACAGCCCGTGGCTCGTGGGGCTGAGGTCCATGATGAACTTAGTGGCCTTTCTGAGGCACTGTGTGCCTATACTATAGTATTCAGGACATATACTGTATTATAGCTAATCCTTACATTGTGCTTATTTCATTTGTTCTTTGGTTGTTCTTTGGCCTATGAATGACAAGCTTAATATGTGTTTCTCCATTTTCTCCTATAATTGGACACTCATCCTGTACCATTTTCAGTCAGTGTTCTCATCTTTCTATTCATGCCCAATGCTTTTACTTGATCATCCTACCATTGTGTCACTTTTGTCTGCATGTATTGATTTATTTTTCGGTATACCTGGGGTCATACCTTAACCATCTCCCTTATGTTGCAGGTGTATACTAGTGAATTGGATATGTTTTAAATGTCTTCCACTGTTGGAAATTATAATTGTTTATTTTCATACAACAGCAAAGCCATGTTTTCAGCAGCCATTAAATCAGTGTCCTAACAATGAAACCATTAATCCCTAATTAATCATGTTTTGACTATATTTCCATTCAATTTTGCCACCTTAGAAATTGATGCATTTACTCTCCATCACCACACATGTAAATTCCTGGGTGTTGTAAAACATTTGACTGTTAGGAAATGTGTGTGGGCATAAAATCAGTTATTTTATAAATGTGTTCATATTATATAATTGTTTTGGGGGGAGCTAGTATTTTTAGACAATAGGAAACAGAGGGGTAGACAGGCGCAGATAGGAGGACATCGGCAGACAGGAGAAAACATTTCTATATTTTAATTGGCATTTTCAAAGGGTGTTATTTTTAGAATATCAACACTCGTAGTTTCAGAGTAGACAGTGCTGCAGAAAGGCCACTATATCATCATGAATCTCAGCCCCTTGTGCCATAGGCTGTTTGCGCCATTACTATCTAGCAGGCCAGGACAATTTGGGAGCATTATGATGGGGACAGGAAGATTAGTTGCCTATCTGCTTTGCAGTCTAATTTGCACCTCTGTGCCCTTTCCCAGACTCAAACACTAATTCACATTCCAGACACTCCAATGCACTCATTGTATCATGCACCCAATATGGATATAAACATTCTCTTACATTTTTTTAAGTGTTATTTTCAGCATGTTAACACCCAAAGTGTTACTTTGTAACTTTATAATTTACAGTTTTTAAATTATAGTCAAGGGCTTATTCACATGAATACAAATGTACTGCAATAACATTGACACTATTGACAACGTGATAGGATTGCTCTGAAAGAGTTTAGCAGCATATAGTTTCTTGTCCTTGCAAAATAAATATATATGAGTTCCAAATAGAAAGTTAATGTTGTCTCTGTACTCTGTTTTACCATGATAAAAAAACATGTGCTTTGATGAGACAGTCATATCATACCATGTCACATTTAGCTAACATAATTTATGAACCAATGGGCAGGATTTCTTAGGTTTCACAGTGAAAAAACTAGTATGTCACGATGTGTCCAAATATTAGCTAGCTTAGTACCAGTCTATCAAGTGTACATGTTTAAGCACAATATTAAAGGATTGTTTGAAATAGACAGAAATTGCATATTAGAAATTTGTCACATACACAGAGAAAATATATATCTTTTCTTCAGACGTCTTCAGATTCAGATGCCATAAGAAAGGAATGTGATTGGTTTATTTGAACCAGGAATAGGGCAGAGCTTGCAAATAGACAAAAATATAATAACTTATTGGTTTTTGCATCAACCATAACCATAATCCTAACCTTAACCTTTCCCAAACCTTAATCTTAACCACATTTAACCTATATTAATCCATTATTGTAAAATGTAAACAAGTTATATTTTGAAAAATGTTAAAAATTGTGTCATACACACATTTATTCTTTCATTGGAGTGCTGAAAAAATTGTCATATTCACAGAAAAATAGATTTTCTGTGTTTGTGTGATGACTTTCTGGAACCCAATTCGTGTCTATTTCACAAATGTATGTGATTTTGTGTTGAGATTTTTCTAGTGTCAAGCTAGCATGCATGGATAACACAACAACTTTGTGTTATCACTGGATGCACTGAAAGCAATGTGACTTTGTTCAGTTTCCCAATGATGCAAAGACAATTTCACTTCAGACAGTCAGCCAGGTTGCCTTTGGATTAGCCAAATTATTGTCATTTTACCTCCCTCAGCTATAGGATCACCGGTCAGCTGTGCCAGATATAGTACATGTACAGTTTTGGTTCTACTTATTTTAAGACACATCAGTAAACTTTGATGCATTTTCCATAGCTAACTAGTAACATTAGCTATTTAAGATTGTGACAGTAGGCTAACTAGGGGCTAGTGTTAACTAGCAGCCAGTTAACATTAGCTATCATCTAGTTACTTTTAGCTCCCTCCCCGTGTTAAAATCTTAAATCATTCGGAGCTAAAATGTTATGTCTTACAAAGAACTGTTGATGTGAGAATGTATACAGTATTTGTGACACCAAAGCAACAATTCCCAAACTTTTAGGCCCCCCCAACCCATATTAACTCACTATTTATAAAAAAAACAGTACAGACCATGACTTTTGCCCGGGTTTCCAGAATGAGGCAGCACAAATTTGCATAATGCTGCCTGGTATTTGGGAGAGGTAAGTCGGATTATCTACCTTGCTACATCCCTCTCCAGCGACCCCCTGTGCGCAGATTGGGCTCCTATGAATTAAATCGCGGAAGAATAGTTGGTGAGCATAATGATCCCTGACATGATCTAACTAAAGGCTTCCATGTTGGATGAGCAGTGCGAAAATAATTAGTGAGCTCTGTGATATGTGGTTGAATGAACCATATGAGCGCCCTTCACCTTCCCGCATCTGTTGAGTGGAGGTTGCTAAAGCAGGATTAATGGGGAAGAATTGGAGAAGAACATATGGGATGGGAGAAAATTGAGAAATAATTTCTTTATGATTAAATATGACCAAGTTTGGCTAGATTCTTTTCTTAAATGTAAGCTGTTACTAGTTACCCATCCACAATTGTTATCAGATACGTTGCTTTTGTATTACCCAAACTCAGTAACTTAATCATTTATGTAAAACTTTTTGTCACAGGATATACAGTAATACAGATAAATAGAAGGGTCACCCCAATATGTGATTTATTTTTTGGTTACACTTTATTTGGAAAGTCCGACATTACATCTGTAGGTTCTCTACAGATAGTTTGTTGATGATATGACTATAAACAAACTATCTGTTGATAAGCAACTAATTGTGTAGTTTAAGGGTAGGGGTAAGTTTAGAATATGTTTACGTGTAATGGTTAAGGTTAGGGTTAACATTAGGGGAATGGTTAAGGTTAGGATTAGGGTTAGTAGATAGTTTGATAAAATGTTGTTGATAGCCCCTCTTTTGTGTTCTGTTATGTCTCATGTGTTCAGTATATATTTACGGTGGTTTAGTTGTACTGTTTTGTTATGTGTGTTATGTATATAGGTTCTCTCTCAGTGTGTGGTGTAAT
>JACXGM010019269.1:0-18494 GCA_016801145.1 Umbra pygmaea
TCAGGAATCTTTTGCAGGTGTTTAGAGTTAATTAGTTGATTCAGATGATTAGGTTAATAGCTCGTTTAGAGACCCTTTTCATGATATGCTAATTCTTTGAGATAGGAATTTTGGGTTTTCATTAGCTGTATGCCAAAATCATCAGTATTAAAACAATAAATGACCTGAAATATTTCAGTTGGTGTGCAATGAATCTAAAATATATGAAAGTTACATTTTTATCATTACATTATGTAAAATAATGAACTTTATCACAATATGCTAATTTTTTGAGAAGGACCTGTAATTACACACACCCAAATACCTCAGCCCCCGGTCATCTTTTTGAGCCCTGGGAGATTTTAAAGTCTGGTGACACACCTGTTACAAACTATTCAAGTTGGTCACATATTTTGATTTTATTGTATACAATCCCTTAAACAATGTTATCTTTTTGCTCTTGATTCCATACTGAAACTCACATTGAAATAAGTTGAAATTGACCCAAGTATATTATCAATGGAAATCTTTATTTCACTGTTGTTTACTCTGACCTCTAATTTACATCTAAAGTTGTTTGTGAGTCAGTGTATGTCAGTGAATGCTGCATTTACATTATAATGTGTCCCACCTCCCCCACAGAAAGTCTAGTCACCAATCCCTTTTTTCAATTTCCTAAATACAACCCCCCTCAATCGATCTGACTGACCCACAGACTTCTGTACCCGCAAACTGAATTACAGACACACATTCTGAGGGGAGATTTGCTCCACGTTCCACTCCATAGTTACTGTTGCTACGACAGACCCCAGGAGGAGATAAGACAATTTGGCTGTGCCTGTGTTTTCATATAGAAAGAAATGTACCATCACTGTTTTGGGGAAATAGAATCTCTCCAAATCTACACCTTTTTGCGCTTTGAACCGGGAATCTCTTCTTTCTGAGCTTAGTGAGTTTTTTATTAGCCTAGATAAAACTGCAGAAAACAGTATAGATGCATTCATTTATTTTACTTAGAACGAAGATAATATCGTTAAAATTGATTTTTGGTGAGCTTCTCTTCTAAGCATGATGTCTCTATTAATACAGTTATGTAAAAAACGTGGTTTGTTTGAATACAGTAATAGGCTGTATTCACAACATTTAGATTCTAAATCTAAATGTTGTGATAAGATAATGTAACTGGCTGTTTTACAGAGTATAGCGGTCTAGCACCACTATCTGTCTATTATAGTCCATTACATATTCACTTAATGTTTCATGTTTTGGCGCAGTAGGATTGCCTCAAAATTAGATGAGGCATCTGTATTATCAACATTCTCCATATATTTAATAAGTTTCTCGTGTTCCCACCTACAGCTGTCATGTAAACTTGGGCGGGATTTCCGCTGCGTGGAGCTGGCTGAACTGATGCCCCAGAATGTGGTAAGCCTGGCCATCCGCTATGCCTCGCGCTCCCGCCGCATGGCCCTGGCCCAGCGTCTCAGCGACCTGGCTCTGGAGAAGGCCAATCAGCTGCAGAGGGAGGAGCCTGAGGAAGAGGAGGAGCCGCTGCAGTACACTAGACAGAATACAGGGTAAAAATGTTTTTCTATATTTAAGTAGTTTAGCAAAATATGTGTTGGTATAGTTATCAAAATAAAATGTTTAATGTGAATTATTTTGGATTAAAGTTGGGAAGTTAAACTCTTCTCTGCATTGGGGCCTCTTGCGTGGGGTAGTGGTCTAAGTCACTGCTTTGTAGCACAACTTTGTCTTTTTTACCTGCCATAGATTTAATCCAGGTGTTAATTTTAGCTTCTTTTGTTATATCCGCTCTATGACCCATTCACCCATGAGACCAAGACTTTAGACACTTAATGGCTTGTTTCCTGTGGGTGGCATTTATTGAAAAACAAGTCATATAACAAATAAGTTTAGCAAGAATTATCAATAATTTTCAGTGTTTCCAGAATCTGTTCTCAGGCTGACCTTGCTAAATTGGAGTCAAATTATGTGTATAAATTTAAGTTAGGACTTTTGATGGAATCCTTTCATTGTTACAGCCAACAAATAAGCCAGAGACAAACACAAGAGGAAGAGGAGGATGAGGAGAGTCATGATCAAGAGCCAGATGAAGAAGAATCAGAGGGCAGAAAACAGCGTAAGTGGTGGGGAATTCCTTCTCAACATCCCCAGTTGAGTGTAAACAATCGATATTGAAGTATTGTTAATTGTAATTCACAGTAGCAAAGTGCCTTAAAACACAGCGGGTAATCATTGTTCTTGTTGTATTGGATGAGTGTAGTCAGTCCCAATGTGGTGGGTTACATGACTCTAGTCAATCAGTTTAGAAGCTTGTTATATGAAAACAATTAACTTGTCTTCACCTTTTAGGTCTAAATCCTTTTGCTAAAGGTGCTGCTGCATCACCTGAGAAACCTTCTAAACCCAGTAAGTTACTACTAGTGGCACGGCATTACGTTTTACTATAAATAGTCAGTGGTCCACCATCAATCTGCTTAAACTCTGGACATCCTGTATACTTTAATGTGATGAGGCTTTTTGAATGTGCAAAGAAATGCAGAAATTTTGTTTTTGTACATTTTGCTATGTCCAATTCCTTGTCGCCAACTCCTCAGCTGGTGCTGGATGGTCGAGGGCGCTTACATGCTTTCTTTAAGCACATGTCGCTGACCTGTTCAATCTTATTACACTGCTTGTTCAATGAAGAAACCTTTAGTCAAAAGCAATGAAGAAACCTTTAGTCAAAAGCATGGAAAGATTACACATCCACCAACCATACTTCCACGATTGCACTCACAGGCACCCGATCTGCAGTAAAGTCACTAGAGAGCGATGTGGCAATGTACATCAGTCCGACTTTTCTACTCATCTCGGGCAGCGCTGTACCAATGTGCGCAGCCCTGTGCTGGTGCTCCCTGCATATTTGGAAGTGCCGTGATCAGGATCAACCACATAGTTCATCTGCGAAGGAGAGAATAACCCACTATGTCACACAGAGCCCCACAAATGACTTAATCTTTCAAATTAGTTATTGCATCATGAAAGTAGTTGTATACAGATCTGCTTCGCTACTTAACCCACACACTTCAGGTCCTTCCACAGCATCTCGATTGGAATAAAATCACAAGTTTGACCTGCCCAATCCAAAACACATCCTTTTTCTCCTGAGCCATTCTTTGGTAGATTTGCTTAAATGGTTTAAGTTGTTGCAAGACCCACTTTCAGCCCAGCTTAAACTCCTTGAATAATGCCCTGATGTTCTGTACAATAATCTCCTTGTATACCTCATAATTCATGGTTCCCTTAATGATGTGCAGTTGTCCAGGTCCAGAGGAGGAAAAGCAGCCCCAGATCATGACATTTCCACCAACATGCTTGTTTCTTGGAATAAGGTTATTTTGTTTGTAGTGTTTGGTTTTTGCCAATTTGATTGTGTCCACCGACACATGCTCGGAGGAAGCATGTGATTAATATTTGACCATCCCACAACTGTGAGGTTTTGCCAGTGCAACAAGGCATAAAGGGGAATTGCACATGAGAAATTGGGAGCAGAGAAAAACCGGGGCGGGGTTATTGCATTACATTTTTTGTGTACATTCCTTTTCCAACACACATAAGATCTTTTGTCTGTGTCAGTAGACTGTTAATAACTAACAAGTGTAAAATGGCTTCCAGTATTAACACGGTTTGTAGGAGTTCCATATGCACACGGTTTATTCCTCAGACACTCTGGCTTTTTCATGTTCCTTTGTTGTCCCCTCAACCTTACCTTGGACAACCTAATAGTTTAACAC
Source organism: Umbra pygmaea (assembly GCA_016801145.1). Classification (NCBI taxonomy): domain Eukaryota; kingdom Metazoa; phylum Chordata; class Actinopteri; order Esociformes; family Umbridae; genus Umbra; species Umbra pygmaea. The sequence goes on from JACXGM010019269.1 coordinate 3,780, forward strand.
CAAGGTAATATTTGACAATATGTATTGTTTATAAATGACTGTATCATGCATTTCTAACCATTGTTTTACATTTTGATCTTTCCTGAACAGTAAATAAAGAGGGACGTATAAATCCATTCAAGGTAAGTCACTTATTATTCTGGGATGTTTTTTCAATATATAAAGAGAGGAAACATTGAAATGTTAATTCCATTTCCTTTGAACATTGGCTAAGAAGTCTGGCTCACATGGCTGTATTCCTGATGTGACTCATTCGTACGTGAAGTGAAGTAGTAAATAAAGGGTTTGATCTCAGGTGAGCAACGGGACAGGGAGGCTGTCAGCAGGTGGTCAGCCCAGGGCCACCAACGTCCTGGACAGCATGACGTCATTCAACAGGAAGCCCACGGCCCTGCAGGGCAAATCCATCTCTGTGGGGAAACAGAGCAAAACACCCATCCTCAAGCCTCTGGCTCCCAGAACGAAGACCAAGGTGAATGTCAGGATAGTCACTACATGCCCTGGACATTGCCAATGACTAAGTTATCATTATTTCAGATGTCTACCACATTATATTGGAGTTTAAATCGAATAATTTCAGTAAAAAGCATTGGGCTCTTGACGACTAATGCACCGTTTTATTCTGCAGACCCAGTCTACGCTGCTGCACATGAATGCTTCTAAAGCAGCTAGTAAGAAACCAGTGGAGGAGATGGAACTGGCAGCTGATAGGCTGAAACAGACAGTTTCAGTGCCTCCAGCAGACAATGTTGAGAACACAAAGTGAGTCAATAGTATTGTACACAATTACAGATGAAATGTTAGTCGAAGGCTTTATGAGTGTGCTTTGATTGAAGGTACTGTCACCGCCACCAGGAGTTATTATACTGACAGTGCCTGGGTTCCCCCACAAAGTCTATAGCACTGTCATAAAATAACACATCAGCTTACTTTGTGACATCCACAAGCAATGTTGGAATTGAGAAAGTGAGATGTTCTGAAATAGCAGTGCATTTGTTTGGGTTGACTTGTTGCACAGCCTCACTGATTCACAATGGCATTTCACCCATTTATTCAAAATAATTTCACCAGGCGTAGTGTAGCCAAGGCCTAGCCCATGTACAGTAGGATGCAATTCAGTGTGTTGATGGTTTACAGAGAGATCAGCTGGTAAACAATATTGGCCAGTCTTTGTTGCTACATGATTCATGCCTATGATGTCAAATGTAATGTGTTTGTGTGTGTCAGGCCAAAAACAGGCTTCCAGCTTTGGCTGGAGGAGAACAGGAAAGTTATCCTGGCTGACGACCCAGATCTGGAGGAGACTGACATCATCAAGGAGGCCATGGGCCGTTTCAGGACCCTGTCTGCAGACCAACGGCTGGTAAGACACCTTACATAACAAGATTGTCTGCCTTCATTTCAAATTGTATTTCAGAAAACATATAGAAAAAAACAGTCAGGGAATGGCATGTGCACCTTGTGCTGGGGACAATAAATAGCCAGTCAATAGTAGAGTAAATTGTGGAGTTTTATCAATGCCACAGTTTTAAGGGGGTGTAGAGTTGGCCTGCGGACTATAAGAATGTATACCCTCTACTATGGACCGTCTTCAATTTTACTTTCGAGAATTTGACATTTTGTTCAACCAACCTCACAAGCACAGACCACACGTAACCATGACTTCTAAATGTGGCTTTACCTATCGGATCATCTAAGACGACCCTATTCAACTCTGGCTCTCAAAGCCAGTTTCACTTTGTTTTTTCATTGCAGCCCTCTGATCTGAGACGTATGTATACTTGGTACACCAGGTGTGTGTAATTAATGAAAAGGTAGAACAGTAAATGTACAGGGCTGATGGCAGGCATGTATAGTGTTGCAGTGTCCCCGCCAAGCGGCAAACACCCACCAAGCGCCAAATGAGGGTAGACTTTGCCGAGTAAATCTCAGAAGGCTATCCACCAAACGGGCGGGTAAATGTTTGTACCAAAATATTCATGGCTCAGAGGACATTACTCTGTTAGTGTTTTGGAGTAGTCAGACTATTTTTTGTGGGAACAGGTAACTTGTAACTTGAAATTGGTAGTTTCTCAATTCAAGTAATTCGTTATTACTTTTAAAACAAGTAATTTATTATCTGTTATTTCTTTTGTCATCAATCATTCACAGAAGATGTCCAATGTCTATGAACTCTAAATGAGAATGCATTTTATGGTTGTTTTCACCTTTTTTTTTATTACATGTGTAAGGTGTGCCAGGTAACATGCATTCAGAATGTGCATAGCCTATTTGTGCCAATAAGCATGCACTCAGAACACCTGCATTTGTTCTCCATATTCATTAATTACAGTAGCTTTACTAGGAGACAAATAGCATTATGTAATGTATGTGTAACCCATTCATTTATTTTACCTGTGTTTTTTTACTGCAGTAAATTTGCTTTTATATTGAGACAATCCAATAAATTGGTTTTATTTAAAAACATTTAAACATTCAACAGAGAGATACCCTATGATTAGATTTCTCAATTGGATCATGCACAGAGACAGTGACACCAATTTCTTTCTCAAGAAACCAAATTACAATGATCCATTTATTTCATTACAACAGGTCTGCACCTGACATAAACAGGCAAATATTATCTTTCACTGTTGATCTTTCAAAATCAAAAACACTAACTTGAAGGATATTAGGAAGAAGATTAATTAAAAATGTTTTAATACTTGGAATGGATAATACATTTATGTTTGTCTGATTAGGATTGATGATAGTATACCTAGACCCACCAAAAAAATATATTTATAAACCATTTTAAGCAAGTAACCTAAAAAGTTGTTTAATGTGGTATTTACTAGGTAAGGTAATGTTCCCCAACACTGTTTGCCAGCCACAGACCACCTCTAGTTCTCGTAGTTTCGCAACACGGTTTACTGTATGGGACATTCATCTACCAGTCCCTTTAGCTGGTGAGACGAACAGTTATTTTCCGACATTGGTGTTGTATGGGCAAGTAGTTTGCTAATCTCAATGTGTTGAACAGTGCCAACAGTGGGATTGGGTTATGGTAAGGGCAGTCAAACAACAACAACATTACATGGCCTGTTACCTCTTGTGTCCTGAGACTTGAATATTATTCACAATCTATGGGTAGTATTTGCAAGACAATAAAAGTGGACATAACATTCTTAAAGAAAGAATAGAAAGACAATCTGGCTACATGATGGAAAGCTGTGATTTCTGCTAAAGTACTAGCAAAAATACTGGTAGATTTTGCAAACCTTTACATGTTCCTCATATACTTTTTTTAACAATGAACAAAAATATGAACGTAACACTTTTGTTTGCCCCTATTTATCATGAGCTAAACTCAAAGATCTAAGACTTTTTCTATGTACACAAAAGGCCTATTTCTCTCAAATATTGTTCACATATCTGTCTAAATCTGTGTTAGTGAGCACTTCTCCTTTGCCAAGATAATCCATCCACCTCCTTTCCTGAGATGCTGATTAGACAGCATGATGATTGCCCAGGTGTGCCTTTGGCTGGCCACAATAAAAGGCCACTATAAAATGTGCAGTTTCATCACACAGCATAATGCCACAGATGTCGCAAGTTTTGAGGGAGCCAAACTGACAACTCCCAAACAGGTGGATTCAGTACCACGGCCAGCACCGCAGCCTACTGAGTTTTTTGTGATTCCTTAGGCTTTAAGGAATCACCTTTGGCTTTCTTGGGCTTATTTGTTGTGTTGAAAAATGTTCTGAAGGCTAAAATATTGTAGGATTTTCAAAAATGTGGTTTATAGACTTTAAATATTTAAACAAAATAAATCCTAATGGTTTCCTCTTAAAATGTCATACAAATAATGCAAATTATGAAGACTACAAGTGGTATGTAGACAAAATACAATTTACTGTAGTTATCTGGGCATGTACATATACCATAGGATTGTGGAATTAAACAGGATGCAGTAGCGCTGCAGCCCCCCTCGTCATAGAATTAACACCCCTTGTTTGGGGGGTGTGGACTAACATAATATTGTACTTAACTACGTGAAATAAGAAATAAATTAAAATAGACATAACATGCTGGGTTTGATATGGGATTAAAATGATTTAAGATATAAACTGATTAATTATTAAAATTTTATTTGAATTATGACCTGTCCTCTCCTTTTACATGATTGATGAAGTGGGCATCAATGGACAGTGTCAACTAGTGCTCTTAATGCCAAATGTAGTGAGTCTTCAAGCTACTGAGAGAATGAAATAATGTTTGAATTTGTCATGCTTGGTTCCGAGCATGTGAGCAGAGAGCGCATTTCTGAATATTCCGCTACACTCGCTCATTCCGCTCAGGGTCGCTTGCTCCACACAGAATGGCCTGCCGGATCGAAAATATGTGGAATAAGGGCTGCCTCCGACTAAAGTTTTTTTCTAATCGAATAGTAGTTGTTCATTTAAGCCAGTAGTGGACATATTGCCTCTTTTATATTCATTTCATTACTTAGGCTATATTCAGGACAATGAGCGTTTATGTAATATAGCCGCACTCAAATGCACAACCGCACGCATAAAGCTTGCCACAAAGAACCAACAAAAGTAATGATTATAAATGTGTCAGAAATAGCAAGGAGACATTTAATTGTTTATTAATAAACTGGTGTTTTCTGTGTCCCTGCAAAGATGAAGTTGACGATGCAGACTCGTCATGAACGCCAAAGAGAAATGCATATTTCATATGGATTACATAATCAGAGAGTAGCCTATTTCTTCGTTTTGAATAGTTTAGTTTAAAAGTAGACATTTCAAGCTTTCTATAATAGCCAGCCAGCATTTCTCAAATCTGTGAGGCACAAGCTGAGTTTCGGCGCCCTCCAGTTCACGTGCAATGCAAGTGATCGTGCCGACGCCTTATTGCTGCTATATATTTGCTACTTGTTTATTAAATACAGGCAATTGGTTGATAAAACATTGATCAAAATAAGATACAATTTATACAAAATGATAATTTAAAAAAAAATACAATTTTTACAATACAAAACACAATGAAATGGTCAAAATCATGCTTACCCACTCCATATCTCCAGACATATTGAGCATCTCATGATGTATCATATCTTTTTCATGCTGCATGCTTACTTTCATAATCAACATAGATAAAAAAATAACATTAGTCTATAATATTTAAACAAATATGAAATTAAATAGGTTTTATTTAATGGCTACAACATGTAATACAGCACAGAGAAATTGCATGTATTGTCGTCAGCCACGATATAATGACGTCACATATTTTCTGACCCAGCCCTCAGCCCCCCCTGCGTGAAACCGCTTCCAGCCCACCTAACAAAATGCTTAATCTTTCACAAGAATTGTAAATATATTTAGCCACTTGCGACACATTAGATTAAATAGAATATTGTTTTATGCAAGTTGCTTTATTAACTGTTGGCCTAAAGTTGCAGGCACCATTTAACCAATCCATTACAAAAGTAACAACATTTTTATTGTTAGAGGAAGCTGATTATCAGGGCAGTTTGTTTAGTATTTTTATGAATCTGTGATTCATGTAGTTGGAATGAGCATTCTTCCTACCTCCTGCTTTGTTTAAATGTAATTCACTATAGGATATCTTTTGTTGTAGATCGTTTTTCTTCTCAGTTTCAGTCAATTTGGACATTGCGGCACACACCTACCCTTTCACAATACATTTATTTTCCCCAATATAATCAGCTTTGAAAGCGGGTGACTGGTATTGTTAAATGCATAATGAAAGGTCCTTGGGCACCTGTAGCCAAACCTAACCTCCACCTACCACCTTCGGTCACATATCTTGGCATCTGGAGCCATGGACAATTCCACACTGCTATTAAATCGCCTTTAAATGTGATCGAGGAACCTGTACAAATGTGCCTTTCACTCTATCTGTATTGGCCCGTTTAGCAGACCTGTCCATGACCCTGCACACACTAAACCACTCACCGGATGGCTGCGTGACTCTCCAGATAGCCTGGTGGGGTAAGGGGGGTTAATAGGCCTGTTGCTTGGGAACCCAGTGTGTCGGGTTTGTTTGGGGGGGTAGCATGCACGTTGCATTGATCTTATGCTAATGATCATGTGTGTACGTGTTCAAATTAGCCAGTGTATACAGCAGGCGACTGGGCCCACATTTTAGGGCTTTGCATTCAGTATTCTTTGGGGTGGTGGGGGGGTTACAATATGAGTGGGAGGTTGTGAGGGTGTGGAGTGGGCTCAGCCACTCGCTCTGCTTGATGACTCATCACAGCTCCATTTACGTCCACTGCTCAGTCCTAAAGTGATCCCCTGTACCCTACGTAGTGCACTACTTTTAACTGGAACCCAGAGTTCGGAATAGGGAGAAGGGTGAGATTTTAGACAAAGCCAGGCCTTTTGTCTCTGTCCAGGGAGAACCGCGAGGACAAGAGGCCGCGGGGCTGCTGAAGAAGATGTGGACCTGTCTGTCAATAGTGATTACACATAACAGGATGCAATTTACAACTGCATGGTTGAGTCGCGCCCCGTGTGTGTTTGTCCGTGTGTGCATTTGCTGTCAGGCCGTGTACTACACAAACGTCACATTCTAAATTTGATTTGAAATTGAATTCCAATTTAAGACTGTTTTGTGATAAGGAACATTGACAGTGTTTGTGTCATGTCTCCTTTGAATATCTGACTTGTTTTCTGCTCTTGCTTTCTTTCCTTCAGTCCTGGACAGAGCGGGCAAAGGGACAGCCTGGAGATGAGGGGGATATGAAGAAACGGAAGAGAGAAGAGCAGAGCTCTCAGGGAGATGAGAATGGACAGATTGAAGCAGATGACAGCTGTGCCAAAAAGAAAAAGCCTTCAGATACCTCAGCCAAGCTTTCAGCATTTGCTTTCAACAAAAATTAAAGGAATGACCACACAACCAATTTGTGCATTTGACAATGTGTTTGTTTGGTTTAAGGTTAAAGGTTACTGCTAAATATCATATGGAGCTCATTTGCAGATGGTGTTGAATATCTGGCCTATTAGAGTATTGTGTTAATAATATTTTCAGAATATGCTGTCTGTTTCAAACACTTATTTGGCATGCTTGTGATGCAGCACTCAGCAGTGGGTCATTTCTTTTCTGCCATGTTCCCAGAGGTTGGTGAAATTTTATACAGTGCATCAAAGTGAATAAAATTTGAGCATTTGAAATTACTTTGACAAATGTAGACCATGAAAAAGACTGTCTCATTAGCACATAAACAGTATCCCGTCATAGTACAAGTGTCCATTTCAACAATTTCCTGTTCGTGGTAGCTTGTGTTTTGTTATTGTAAAAACTTTTTATTTACTTGTATCAATTTATTATAAATAAAACGTTTTGTGCTTTTTTTAGCACAGTTTGATCTTGACTTCTATTTAATCTTGACTTCTACCATTTTGTTGTTAATGCAGACAGCAAAACTCTTTTTGTAAAGACTAGATAAATTGTACTTTGTGAATAATGCCTGGTAGTGATTCTGCACAGTTGAAAAACATAAAGAAGTCATACACTATAAGGCCAAATGTATGTCGGCACTCCTAAAATATTGATTTCAGGTATTTCAGCCACACCCAGTGCTCACAGGTGCAATAACTGTAGTAAATTGGCATGAAATCGTAGTGAAGAGCTCAGTGACTTTAAATGTCGCACTGTTAAAGGTGCTTCCTTTGCCACAGGGCAGTGTGAAGGCCGATACACATGAGACGCTGAAGATCGACATTGCACTGAGAACACCATTCTTTTAAGTAATTGTGTCTGCGCTGTCTTAATCCGCAGACGCCAACCAGTGGCGGTCTTAGCGATTTCGGGGCCCAAGGCATAGACTGTTTGGGGCCCCTATATTATCTATTTTTTACCTATTGTCCTTATTGAAGCCATACCTTCAATATTTTGAACATACCTTATTCCTTTTTGTAGGAATGGATCTTCCAAAGATTCCTGAATTGCTGCCCCTTTCAGTATCAGGCAAATCAACTAGTTTAAAACTACATAAGGTTCATGCAAATCCGCCCATTCTTTGCACAGAGGCATGCCAGATAAGCGAAAGTGCCGGATTGCTGAGAGTGCACGTAACTCTAATGTTTCCTGTGCTTGCCTCACTGTAAATATGAAAGTCGAGGAACCCATATTGTATAGGCCCACGAGAGAGATAAGGATCTGGCAAGTTCACAGGTACTGGAATTAATGAGTAAAAGGAAAACAAAGCAAGTAGCTCAGTACACCTACATTCATGGTGCAAAACATCCCGGTAGTCTAGCAGAGATGTTCACTTTAGAACTGGGTGTTTTTTGGTCAGGCCCTAAAAGTATTTTGGGCTTGTCTTGCACAGCTAGTATGCTGTCAATAAAACATGCACAACAAAAACAATGCTTTGTTTCAACTAAGAGCTTTGTTCATTAAATTTGTGCAGGATAGTTATGAAACACATAACTAGTATTGTTAATTATGTGTACAGAAATAAATTGCCTTACTTTTCCAACAGCATTTCTTTGTTTGGTTTCTCAGAAGTTAATCACTACAGTTTATTTCAAGATAAGCTAGCCTACTAGCTAGTCATGCAGATAGTGCTCCCTTAGGAAAAACACAAACATTGCAATACTGGTTTCAGCACATAAGGATAAATCTGTGCTTTTATCAAACATGACATCTTATATCAGTAGGCAAACAAATGATTGAGGACAATCATTTTTATGACAATATTAACAGTGTAGACGGGAAACAGTGATGGTAATTTTAGTTTGCTTTAATTGCATTTGCCAGTTCTGCCAGGAAATCCGAGGGAGAGGTGTCTGTCAAATGATCTGATAGATTCATGCCTATCAGCCGTTAGTCACATGGTCATTATGCTGTGTATTTAAGACATCAGTGGTATTGCCTGCAGAAGTTACATTCTTGCTTCCGTGCAGTTACCATGTGTGGTGTTGGCAGCTATTGCTCGGTCATGGCCCTCGTCAGTTCTTCAGTCAGTCCTTCGTTTCCCCTTGGCATGAGTTTTTTCATGTTCTTGGTCTTGTCTATCATGTGGGACTGTTGTTTGCTGCGGTTATTACAATTTTGTTGCACTATCACCCTGCGGATCTGATTTACAAGGTCATTTTGTGGGCTGCGTTGATATTCGATTGTGACATGCATTCTCACGGACAGGTGAATGGTCTTACAGTGGGCCTCCTTGGTATTTTTTATAGTTAAGGTTCTGTTCTGGGTGTTTGATTTGGCTTGTTTTGTTGCGAGACTACATTTTGTCATGACTGTTCTCAGGTAGCATAACTTGATTTGTTGTCATTTGCTGTTTGGCTGGTGTTACCTTCTGTGTACTGTTTTGCTGATTGTTATTGTCTGGGGTTGTTTGTCCTACGCGGTTGGTGCATTGACCCATGTTCTTCATGGTTGTCAATCATGTCGCTGTTATTACATGTTTGCCTGAACGCATTTATATACGTATGGAGTTTATTGGTTCTTGTTAAAGTTTTGATAGTATTTTACATTTACGCTGCTGCATCTGCTGGTTTTGGGGGATTATGCAGTCACAAGTGCTTTTTGGCGTATGGCCTAACAAATTATTCTTGTTCTCTTGCGGTTTAGAGTTTCTGTTTTGTACAAATTGTGTCCTATAGTGTTAGTATGTCTCATTTGGGCGATCCGTGTTCAAAGATACAACTCATTGTGGCTTTAACTAATTACATGTTCTCACTTTATCAGATCTGGTAATGGGTAAGTAATGTTTCCATTGATTGAAAGGTTCAACAACAGATGCAATGGTGAAGGATGCTGGTGTTTCTTATGCTGTTTCTTTTGTCCTTTGAATTTCATGACGAATCTACGGTATCTACCACGAGAAACATCTGGTGATCTTCTATTCATCATAAACACTGACTAACTTATGGCAATCTACTGGTTCTCATCACTACTGATCCAACTGGTAGACTGTGTCCGGAGATTCACATGCAACACTCCTTTTGCATTGGCGCTAACTCTACTGCATCAAGATCTGTGTATAAGTTGACTCTGAAGAGCATGAGGTGTTGTTATCTGGCGCCTATGGGTCAGACTGGATATTGAGGCTTTTTGGATGCCCATAGTCAATGTGAATACATGGTTCAAGATGGGTATAGATCTGGGGGGTATTGCACAAAAGTAGAATAAAGAAATCCAGGATAAGTGAAAAAGCGCAGCTTGACTTAGTGTGATCTGCTCACCGCGGCTTAATCGGTTGCACGTTTGCCGAGCCAGGATGAAAAGGTAAAGCTATGTCAAGCCAGATGTAGATATTCTGGATAAGTGCACGTTCACGGCTTTCTTAGAAAGACCACTGTATCGATCACAGATTTACTGATGCAGAGATGGAGAAGACGCGTGCAGCATATTTTTCACCCGCTGAGCAGCAACTTGTTATGGAAAGTTACGAGGAGGTGAAGTATAGAATCTGCAAAAAAGAAAATACGGCTGCGTTTAGGATTTAAAAATATCTACAAACACTGAAAAAAGTATGACAAGTGGTTGTTCATCCAATGCAATTATACTCATTCCATTCAGTGAAAATAATATGAGTTTATTGTATATCCTATTATTTTAAATTGAGACAAAATTAAATTTGCCTGGGAAGCGCAAACCTAAAGATTTCATCTTGACTCAAAGCACATTTTGTAGGTTACATCATATTTGCTCTCAAGTTTTGACACTTCCCAGCATGCTTTTCTGCACCTTTACTTTTTAAGAATGGTTTGTTTTAATGTATGTTCTGCCTAATGCCTTGATTACTTTGTTTGATTATTAAATTATAATATTAATCTTTACTTTTCAAACCTAATATAAACTGTAGATGGTGTAATTTATTGCAACCATTACTGAGAAAAGTGTTCCATTCTATGTAGTTTAGCTAATTTGGTAAAATGTGTTACTATTTCACCAATGCAGATCTTTCCACTGCAAGTTATGGGTGATAAAATATTTAATCTGCTGAATGTTCTATCAGTTTGAAATTATAATTTGTAAAAATACAATCTTGAAGTAACTGTCAGTGTGTTACGAAAACTGTAAACACTCAGAAATTGGTATTTGCCACATTACCTTAGAAAGGCATGCTGGGAGATATGCAAATGTGAATTTGATAATTCAGATTGGCTCAATTTTACAGTAAATGTGACGATTGGCTGTGAAGATCAACTTAAAAAAATACACGTTAAACCAAATTTAATTACATTTATTGGGACAACCGAAAATATTTATTTATTTTACATTGGGTAAGCATAAGAAATATAGGTGTGATTCATTACTCTACATTTTTTAAGTTGGATCAATATGTTTTTCAGTGTGAGCAGAGGGAATTAATGCTCCTCTGGAAATTTACGCTAAAGACTAGGCCTAAATACATACCCTTTTCCACAATGCGATAATATGTTTTACAACCATATGCACAAAACTATGTCTAATCCTAAATTTATTTATACAATTCATTTTCATACAGAACAAACATGACTGGGCAAAAGTACCTGGCAACAAGTCAAGATCAAATATAAAAACATTTTGCAGGCTGGTAAGTGCCTTAATTCTTAACAGTGTGCAAATGGTATGTAGAAATTACTTACAGGGGAAGGTGATAAAGATGTGTAACAAGTATCTCAGTGCCATACACACACTTCTCACAGTATGGCAAATAATGCCTTTATTTAGAAATAAAAAATAAACAAAATTTGCCCTCATCACTGACTTCTTTAAAATCCCTGTTGCAACTTCATGAACCATTTCAAACCATCTAAACGACTGCAATGAATGTATGAATGTTTAAAATGTTTATTTCGGATCAGAGCGACCACTGATTTAACACGAGACTCCAGGATTAATCTTAGCCTGGCTGTTAGCCTGCTCTGGAGCAGGCTAGCTGCAAAGAATAAATCTCCATGGTTACTTGGCTGGGTTTACTTCTAGCAGTTTTTGTGCAACCAAGTCGAGGCTAAATTCATCCAGGATAGCTTGAATATCCCGGCTTAATCCCTTATCTTGGTTTTGTGCAATACCCCCCTGTTGAGTTAAAACCATGTTTATCTTTTGGTGTTTATTATGGTTGTCAAAGCTAATACATTTCAGGTGGATGGCGGGGTGTGTTCGTTCTGTTGAATGTAGTATTGAGGTTGTGATGGTTTTGCAATATTTCTATTATTGAAAATATATGTAGGGCAGGTGTTGGTATACTGTTTAAGTACAGATGGAGACACTGTATCAAAGAAGTCTGATGGATGGTTGAGGTTTGGATTGAATGTGATGATGGTAAGAAAGGAGGTGTGGATTTAATATTGTTGGACAATATACAAGGGCTGTTTTGGGTTTAGGAGGTCATCAATTCATTGATTCTATCACAATAGATGTCCGTCGTCTTGACTGGCGTCGCTGTTACACGAGGATGCCTATTTGGTTGAGGGTTCTGTTTAGGGAGCCACACGTTATGGTAATGGTTTGTTTTAGTGGTGTACATTGATTATAATGGTTTTAGGGGTTTTGGTAATGTGTGACAGGCTTATCACTCAGGATAATTCTTTTTCATAACTGCCGTTACATGTTGTGAATAGAAGCAATGCATATTCACAATATTACTATGTTGGTGCCCTAAGGTACAGAACCATGTGCCACAATAAATAAGTTGGTTGTGTGTAACAGGGTGGTTGTATACACTCACCTAAAGGATTATTAGGAACATCATACTAATACTGTGTTTGACCCCCTTTCACCTTCAGAACATCCTTAATTCTACGTGGCATTGATTCAACAAGGTGCTGAAAGCATTATTTAGAAATGTTGGCCCATATTGATAGGATAGCATCTTGCAGTTAATGGAGATTTGGGGGATGCACATCCAGAGCACAAAGCTCTTGTTCCACCACATCCCAAAGATGCTCTATTGTACTGTGGGGGCCATTTTAGTACAGGAACACCCGTTCAATTTCTCATTAATGCAATTATCTACTCAACCAATCACATGGCAGTTGCTTCAATGCATTTAGGGGTGTGGTCCTGGTCAAGACAATCTCCTGAACTCCAAACTGAATGTCAGAATGGGAAAGAAAGGTGATTTAAGCAATTTTGAGCGTGGCATGTTTGTTGGTCCCAGACGGGCCGGTCTGAGTATTTCACAATCTGCTCAGTTACTGGGATTTTCACGCGCAAACATTTCTAGGGTTTACAAAGAATGGTGTGAAAAGGGAAAAACATCCAGTATGCGGTGACAAATGGGGTGACAGCGCAACCCCTATATAAGGGGATCAGCCCGCTAATACATCCTCCCGATAAACTGAAGCCAAACATTGGAAGAGTGATTTGGCCAGAAAACCCTATAGGGCTCCGCTCCACTCATAAACTGCTCCTAGTGGTTTAGGGCGGAGCTACGTCAAATGTACCCCCGATCTCTCCATCTGTTATAATCGCAAAGCGATCTTGGAATAAGTAATAATCTAGACCAGTGTTGGGAACCAAGAGAAAGGAGTGAACTTTTCAAAAATTGAATACATCCCAATACCCAGTTCCTCCTATTTTCCGTCACGAGAGAAATTAGAATTCCATTCCACCTCAACAAAACACACTGTAAACCATGGTCACAGTGAGAGGGAGCCACAACCTGAAACTGGTGATAGCACCAAGTTGATGTGAGAATGCGAATAGGGAGAGGGAGTAAAGCGAAGTGTAAAGCAACCCTCCCTAACTAATTCAATGGTTCTCCCCATCGGGGAGCCCAGAGCGGAAGACAGAGTGACCGAAGTCAGCGGGGGAGACATCCATTAGGTAAAATCAAATTAACGGAGATGGTGACACCCAAAAGGCAGCCTCACAGATCTCCTCCACCCCCATACCTAAGAAGAGGGCAGAAGATGCTGCCACACCTCTCGTGGAGTGTGCCCTCACCCCCTCAGGAGGCTGTAAGCCCATGGAGGTGTAAGCCAGTTCGATGGCCTCACATAGCCAGTGAGCCAGACGGCTCTTAGACAGAGGGCCCCCAGCCCTCGCAGATCTGTGACACACAAATAGTTGTATGTCAGTACACCATGCCACCCAAGAAGAACCAAAGCAGCATCCAAAGTAATGGAGAGGAGTTGGTGTCGCTTTTACAGGTAAGAGATCTAAGGAGTCAACGAAACGATCTGTTTATGCAACTTCTGCAGCAACAAGAAAACAACTTCAAGACTGTTGTGGAATACCTTGTGAACAATGTGAACACTCAGGTTGACAAATTGGAGACACAGGAGCTGAGAAGCAGCCTGGCATTCTCCCAGAAGGAGATTGATGATCTAACAAAGAAAAATGCGAAAATTGAGTCAGAGAGAACATTTGCTTATGCTGAAACTAAAACAATGCAGGGGAAATTAGCAGAGATAGCTGACTCCAACTTGGAGGGTAAAATAAGAAGGAATAACCTTGTTGTGGATGGCATTCCTGAGGCCCAGAATGAAAATTGGAAGGAGACTGAGGTCAAAGTCAGGTGTGTGATCAATGTGAAACTTCACCTGGACAGTATGTAGTGGGAAATTAATGTTTATAAGATCCAAATAGTGACTCCTTCAACAGCTGGTTTCTCATCCCTCCTGGGATGAATCAAGATTCATGGAAAGGGGGAAACCCCAATGTATGTCACACATTTTAACCGGTACCTATGTGATTTTGGTTGTGATCCACCCATAAAGGGAGTTTGGTAGTATTACTTGTAAAGGTTCT
>JACXGM010019271.1:0-18493 GCA_016801145.1 Umbra pygmaea
TCATGTGTGCTTGAAACATTTAATTCAGCTATATTATAGAAAACAATATGATGCCATCATGAGATAGAGATAGAATTAAGCAGTAGAACAAAAGGATTCATTAAATATTCTTTTAAAAGATAGCATTGACTGCATTGATGAAGTCTGTTCAATCTAAAAAAGTAGCTTACATGTAGTAAGCTACTTTTGCCATTTTTTTGTAGCTTAGCTTGCTACATTTTCCTGGGGGGAGCTTCAGTGTAGTGAAGCTTCTTTTGGTGTAGAATAACTAGTAGCTTAGCTCACTACATTTTACAAGTAGCTTGCCCAACACTGCTTATTTATCTCTCAACTTCTAGGGGTCAGGTTTGTGGGATAATTTATTTTATGCTCCTTTTAAAAATGATGGTCTTTATGTCGAAATAGTTCATAGGGGGAGGCCAGATGGGCCCACTGAAATTATTGGGGTGGCACACCAAAACGAAAATTTACAACAGAATTTCAAGAATTCTATGTTTCTGTTTTAGTATATTTTTGGCGGTCTGCAAGAACTCGTTGGATGTCACGGCAAACATTTATTTATAGAAATTTTGTTTTCAATAAAATGTTGAGTTTTTCATGTTTTGTATAGTTGACATCCTAAACATTACTGTAATGTACAAAAAATCTAAGATTATGTATGGAAAAATGGTTTTTGGAAATATTAGCTAGCAAGTTTTTCAAGCCATGTTGAATCAAAAGTTTACGTCGCCTGCTCTTTTGAGTGCTGCAGCAGAACCAATCACCTGATCATTGAAGTCAGGCCTTCTTAAACTTAAAAATAACTTGCTAAGAAGTTATTTATGTAGCCTAGTAGTTAAACTGACATTTATATTCACAACATGATTATGAACTATTTCCTTTCCATATATGCAACAGTAAAGTAGAGTCCCATTTTTAAAGAGGGTTCTGCCCATGCTGTAGAGTGCTTATCAGTTATAGCTGGCAAGAAATACAAGAAGATAAAAATATATATACATCATAACAGTACTGTAATATCAGATATGATTAGATTTTAAGCAGCAATGTCTCCGTAACTTTTATCCGTCTCTTTGGAAGCGAGAGGCTCAGAGAGGCCCTTCGTCCCATTTTCCCCTTCTTTCTGCTCTTATTTGAAATTTAGTCATGCAACAATAACCACCGTACTAGATAGCAAAGTAGCAGCTTGTTGACAGTTTGGTTGTCATTAATATGTTGAACGTTGCCAATAGCTGATTTACCTAAAGCAATTGATTACTACACAAGTGGTCTATTACCAATCAGTTGACAGTGACCACTAACTCCACATCGGATAGATATTTAGGGGATAAAACATGTAAGTAAGCACACAATTGTACCAATCTTGCTGAACTACTAACCTAACCTAACATTAAAGTTGTAGGCTATACATTTGTTATTGGAATAAATAAGATTTTTTAATTAAGACCAGCCACCTATTGTAGCTAGCTTGCTACATGTTTCTATTTCATCAGCCAGCTATTGAAAGGTGTGTGCGTTTGGTCCAGGTCTATGGTGTGATGTACCATTTTAAAGCTTGGGTAAACTGAAACACTTGGCTAGCTAGTTTCAGGATCAGCTAAATATCCCTTATCACTTTTTTACTCATGTCAATTTTAAATTAATGTAACTTCAGTTATGATAAAGATATCTGAGTGATTCAAAAGATTTTTATTCAGGAGAGTTTGTACTCAGAATGTCAACAATTCCCAATGTGAAGGGTTTCTCCAGTCCACCACACATATAAGCTAGTTGAAAACTATGTCAATGCGAGGGTTAAGGAATCGCATACTGACAGTGTTGTGCCTGAACACGTTCGCTGAACGATAGTTAATGAACTTGTTCATATTTTGAACGTAGGCTACTGTATTACTGCCTGATGAACGTTACTGTGAACTCGTTCATTCTGGTGCTGTGAACGGCACGCTCTCTCAGTTTCAGTTATCACTTCCGTCAATAGGGTGCCAGATTTAAATAGCGGCTTTTATGTGAAAACCCAGCTGAAAAACACCATAAAGAGGCCTAAATAGGTAGCGGAAGAAACACCTCTCGTGGGCAATTTTCTGTGTACCTTCAGATTACCCACCTGTACAGCCAGAAGAGGACTGGCCACCCCCTTGGCTCCACCTACTAAGATGTTTTGCCTAGCCACTGTGCATCACTTCACTTTTGCTCTTGGGGGTTTTAGGCCTGGTATCTGTCAAAGCACTTTGTGATGACTGCTGTAAATAGGGCTTTATCAACTAAATTTGATTGATTGACTGATTCACAACTGCACTTGAGTGATTAGGCAACATTCACAGTGTGGATATCAGGGAATTGTCTGGGAACCCATTTTTAGCCAATAGAATTGCAGATATCTCTGAACCCATTAAAATTAAGATTGTATAGTAGTGACATGGTGTCCCTCCGTGGTAGAGCCTGTCAGCCTCCATTTCCTCAACGATTCTTTTCATTAAAAAGTGTATCTTCCCTGTTTGTGTTATCAGTCTGTCGGTCATTGTTTGATGTTACTTGTGTTCAATGTGCAGTTGAACTATTTCTAAATGCCATTTTGACTCCTCGTAGTCTTGTTTCTTTTGTAGTTTGACTAGTAGATTAAAGCTGTTACTTTGAACCTTTGCTCTTGCCTTCGACTCTCCCTTATGCACATTACAAGCGGTCATGCTGAGGTTGTTTGTTGAATGACTGTCTGTGACTGAGAGACTGAAGTGGGAAACCAAATGTTGAGTGTGCAAAGAATATTAGAATAAGCTTTTTACAAAGATTTATTTTGAAAGAACATCTACCTGTGTATAATTTTTAAAAGCTTCCATAATTTTCTGTGTATGTATTCCCACTTAATAGGTGTCACGGTCTAGAATCAATGATTTCCAGCTACTGACTCAACCAATAGATCACTTGTCTTAATTCTCAATCATGCCCAGCTGTTGTCATTGTCACATTATTCTATTTAATACCTGGGTTTGTTTGAGTAGCTGTCGGTCATTGTCTTGATGTTGCATGTGTGTTTGTTCCAAAGAGTTTTGTTTATAGTAAGTTCCTGCCTTTTTTGAGTCCTTGAAGTAATTGATTTAACTAAACCTTTGTTTCCGATACTCCCTAATGTCTGCACATAACAACAGGGTTGCAAGAACAAGTACCAGTAGCTAAGCGCTTGTGGACAATAAGCTGCTATTTAGTCCAAACTGTTAAATGGACATTCCATCCCATTCAAATCAATCTGTCTCTCTACGTGTGTTGATGCTGCACTTGAACTTAAAAATGATTCAAAAATATATTTCAGTGAGATGTTTGTTTGGAGTGGATGTAAAAAATGGAGGTGTGGCTGTGGTGTGTTTTTGGACAGCCTATATTCTAAATTTGATTCCAGAATTCCAGCACTGTTACACCTGTTAACATTAGGGCTAAATGAACCTGTTGGCTTCAAGTGTAACATGTGCTTTATTTTTTGTCTGACAGAAAACCATCATTCTGCCATACACTGAAATTGAACAATGAGTTATTGATGAGACTTTAATTAGTAATGTGTTTACATACATTGAAGTGAAAGGAAACGATCTGCTGAAAAGTGTGTAGATATGAGGTGTATACTGTGTAAGCCCACCCATTAGGAATTTCAGGGTGGTGCTCTACTTGTGATTGGCCTGCACTAATGAGATTAAAGGTTTTCATCAAATTTCTTTAAAAAAAAGTGTATGTTTTGGGCTTTCACATCTCTATTTCATGTCCTCAATAGAAAGCATAATGTAAATAATTGTAATTGACCTCTAATAAAGAAAACACAATTAACTGACAAAAATCCTGTCCTTTGCACAGAATGATAGGTCTGTCGTTAAAAAGTGTGTATTCACTTTTACAAAAACGTTTGAAAGGCTGACCCTTCACTTTTCATTTATTTCATCATTATATAACCAGGTAAGACGAATGAGAGCCAATTCTCATTAACAATGCCGACCTGACCAATTCATTTGAAATTATGCAGATTGGATCTGATAAAAAGGACACCTGCATTAACAAGTTGCAGCATCAAAGTCCAGATGGTAGAGGGAAGCAATTTTCTTCATGTCGACCTGGTATGAAAAATAAACATGTCTGTATGGCTGCCTAAGTCAAAGTACAGTCTACAACCCTGTATTCTATTTCGTAGCTGACAGGGTGCCCTGATCTAGACAAAAGCATGAATGATGCTCTTAATATCAACACTGCTAGGAGAAGGCTACCTTTCTAGTATTCATAAACACAGCAGAAAATATATAAGGAATCCCAATGCAAATTTTCTTACACATAACGTATAAGACATGTTTGTTGCAGAGTCTTGGGGTGAGGGACAAGCAGTTATTGCAGGGCAATCATGACTCAAGTGCTTCTCCCAAGAGTTTCTGGTTTGACCACCTGTTTTCTGCTAATTTCATTTAGTCATCCTTGTAAATGTGATGGTTGGTGGATAAGGTCAGGGCTAATAATAAGCTAATAATAAAAGTAAATGAAAAATCTTAGCGCCTTATTGATATTGACAGACAAATTGCCAATCAACTCCAGCATTAATACATACAGTAATCAGGGGTTTTGCATCATTCAGTTTAGCATTTAGCATTTGGGGTAGTGCATAAAATATAGCTTTATTACTTTGTTCATTGTATTCAATTGGTTTTGCTGATCAAGATTGACAATTATGTTGGAGAAAACTGTAAATGTGAATGGAAGTCATGAAAACACTTTATCAACCAAAGTTTATGTCAAATCCTCATTTGTTTATTGGTGGGATGGATTTGTTGTTGATTGCTGAAGAAACATAGAGATAAAGGTTGTGGGACAAGCAACAAAGTGATACTCAATGACCCAGTAAATGTTTTGTGACAGTGAAGGAACTCATTTTACTAATTGCTCAAAGCTATCTAATTGGTCCATAGAAATTTAGTTGGGAGGCATTTTTGGCACAAAGAGAAATTCTACACCCACAGCTTTTGTGTCATAGGAAAAAAAATGATCTACTTAGATTACAGTCATAAACATTTTTGGTTTTAAAGCATAATATACTGTATAATCACTTAAAATAACAATAACAATAGTACTTGTATATTTATATAATTATACTTAAAATATACAAATATACATCAAAAATGTCTGCTTTTGAGAATACAACAATGGCCATTTTTTTCAAATATTTTACACTGGACAGGAATTTAGTTTAAATAGATATTACAGGTGCTTTTCTGCCTAGCTATGATGTCACAAAATGTACAGGATTTAAAGGTAGAGACTATTTCCCATACTGTATGTTCCAATACGTTTGACCAGAGGCCCTTGGAGTAGTGCATTATATAATAAACAATGCTATTTGAGATGGGACTCATCAGTGGGATTGCTGGAACTCAGCAATCATGCAAAAAAGCTTCCATAAATCCATTTATGTTATTGCAACAGAAGCATTATGTTCCAAATCGTAATTATTGTTTGCTTCTTACTAAGAGCTCATTTCAGTGCAGTGCAGACTGGGCTAACCCAGACAGATCCAACACTCTGATACCAGATAGACTGGATCAGGGATCGTAAAAAGGTCACTGGAAACAAGTCCAAATAAATCCATAAAAAAGCATTCCAAAATGTTTGGCCACTGGTTGTAAAACTGCCAATTTCAATAAGAAAATGGTCCCTGAAAATTGAGTACTATGTCATTTTTACATACTGATCTTTTTTCATTTTAACTTAATTTAACCAGGTAAGTTGACTAACAACCTGGGAGCAATTAGGGTAAAGTGCCTTGTCTAAGGACACAACAACATTTGGCTCAGTTGGGAATCAAACTGGCAACCTTCTGACTATAAGTCTGACTCCCTAACAACTGAGCCATTTAAATTCTAATATCCCTTGAATAATTTTAACCTCTGAGCCCTCTGCCCTAAGGTGCACATTATTTAGAGAAACTGACCAATTTTATGACAGAAAGATTTCCTTCTGGCGCTACCCTGAGCATTTATTTACAAACATCCTCCTAACACGTGAATGCGTAGATTCGTTGGTGTGCCTGTTCAGGACAGGAAAGTATTAACAATCCTAATGTTTTTTTAATGGTGTTTTGCTTTCAGACTTCCACGATGGGAACGTAATCAGGGAGGGATCTGTTTATTTTACTTTAGACATAACCTCAATAGGATTTCCTGTGATGTTACAAGGTTGCTAAGGTATACATGTGGGAAAGACATGAATGGAAAGCAGGCCCTGGGGAAAGAACAAGGTTGCCATCACTGGCATAAATTAAAAACTCGGATCATTTTATATTCCTTCATGTTTTTTTCTAAAATCTGAGATTTGATTTTCCGTAATTATTCGTTGTTTCACTAATCACAGACAAAAACAGTTTAAACTCAGTTCTCGTTAAGATCTGATCTTGTCGATCAATATCCTATACAAACATGCAAAAAGAGACTGTGTGTAAATGAAATCAAACATGCTCACAAAGGTTGCGTTTACAAGTAGCCAAATTCTGATATTTTTTCTCACTAATGATTCTGATATTTTTGCCCTTTTAATTTGTCTTTTCAACAATAATATCAGCCATAACTCTTTCTAGTTAACTGTTACAACTCAAATTGTATTACAATGTTACTTATCGAGCCTTCTTAGTGTTTTAAAAATAGCGATTTTGATGCTATCATAGTAGTGCCCATATCAATCCCATTCAAAAGGTGATTTGACCAAAACCAAAAATACTGAAAATCAGAAAAGTGACATTTCCGTCCTAATTATGCCTTTAAACTAAAGTATGACTCGGGTACAAAAAGACCCTAGGTTGCATTTTGGCAAGTGTTACGCTTTAATTAGAACACACAATTGGTTTGGTGAGCTCATTTAAGCAGTTAACTTCATATACAGGTCCATCCAATCATAAGAAAGGGTATTTAAGGTGGCCAATTGCAAGTTCTTGTTCTCTCTGAACCTTCTCTGAAGAGTGGCAGGGCCTCAAAACAACTCTCAAATGACCTGATAAAAAATATAGTTCAACATTATGATTTAGGGGAAGGCAAAAAAAAGCTATCGCAGAGATTTAAGCTGTCAGTGTCCACTGTAAGGAACATAGTGAGGAAATGGAAGACCACAGCCACAGTTCTTGTTAAGGCCAGAAGTGGCAGGCCAATTAAAATATCAAAGAGGAAAAGGCAACGGATGGTGAGAAGGGTCAAAAACAACCCACAGACCACCTTTAAAGACCTACAGCATCATCTTGCTGCAGATGGTGTCACTGTGCATCATTCAACAATTAAGTTATTCCGGGGCTGGAAATATCACAAGACAATGACCCTAAACACTGCTCAAAATCTACTCTGGCATTTACAGGGCTCTCAAGTTTGAAGACAGGCAAGAGTGACATCCCTCCGTCAGGGGGTCAAAGGGGGGGCGGGTTTAATGGGTCGCGGGAATGGGGGTGTTTCATTAATAATAATTATTAGTCCTTTTGTTGTTGTCATGTGATCATGATCACAATTTTGGCTTCCCACAATCAAAATCGCGTGATCTACCTTCAAAGACCGCCGACGCTCTAGAACATCAAGCGCGATCATCTCGTACATGCTAGCAGAGGTGGACAATTACTTGAGTAAAAGTACTTTTCTGATAACTCTGAGTTCAGTCCCTACTTAAGACCAAATTTTCCCTACTTAAGTCCCAAAACTTGTGAACTCAGAGTTACTCAGAAAAGTACTTTTACTCAAGTAAATGTCCACCTCTACATGCTACAACTTGGAAAGAGGAAGATCATACGAAAAGAATGAGTGTGGATCATCTCAACACAGCTATAGCTATGGCGCCTCAAAGTCGGTCATGTTTTTTAGACATTTAGGTCGTTTTTTTACTAAACACATTACAGACAGGAAGTAGGAATCAACAATCACGAAATAACAACTCAGCAATGATGTAGGACATCATCCTGCACAACACCAGCAATTTTTGGAAGTGAAAAAACTGCATTATCATATTATTTTAGTGAGTACACATAAATAACTACGAAGAACTAATGTTAGGGAAATCTGTTTATGTTTTGTTACTTGTTTCTGAGTGTTTTTATCCATATCGGTCAATACATCGGAAGATGGAATTTTTAAATCACCAAATATTTGTATTTGTATCTGTATCGTATAAGCCTTGAAAGTCCTTTATCGGACAGGCTCTACTCTGCATGCATGTATTATTTCAGTGTGTGTGACATGAACATAAGGAAATTGAAACAGGCAATTTAGCTGTCAAAGGTCTCTTCCTCTTCCACCTGCATGGTCTCTTCCACCTGCACTGTCTCCTCTGCTGTCTCCTCCTCTAATGGGCCTACCCTTTTCGCCACCTTCTCTGGGCCAGCATCCTCTAACCTGGCCTTTTTAGGGGGTTTTCCTCTCAGGGCGAATGAGAGGATGCTTAATTGCTTTTTACCTGACATCTTTGAAAGACAGATTCAATGATTAATGCATCCATGGCCAGGATATAATTATAAAATATGACATGATTTTAAAAGTGACCCATAACATCGACTATACAATAGACTTTAATTTATTTAGTGCTAATAAAATTATTAAGCCTATTTGGAGAGAGATGTTTATAATGTGACAATATGTCAGTCATTGTGTGACAACGAAAATATGACTAGGCCTAGACTACTTCTGAGCAGGCGTTGTCAGTGAACAGGTTGTAAAACTGTTAGCTAAGTTACACACATGAAAAACTGATGCTAATTATCTGGGAACCGTTCTCTAACAGCAGTGAAGTTGTCATTGTTTGTGTCAAACAAGTTGTGAATTTGGAGATCATGACTTACTCTGTGCTCAAAGTGATGTTTGGTGCTCCAGTCGTTTCAAGTGGGAATCACATGAACATTTACAGGATATGATTTTTTTCATTGGTTGTTACATTAAATCTTACCCAGATACAATAGTGCTATTTTCTGATTGGCTGAGTGTAGCCAGTTTATTTTTTGTGATTGGCTGATAAGTGGCAGGCTCGACAATCTGCTGCGGCATATTAAATGTATTAAACAAAAACATTTCAGCGTGAGAAATACAATGTGTGGCTAGAGTGCGTGACAAAAGAGTGAAATGAGTTACTGTCACAATCAGTGCGTGACACTTGAGAGCCCTGCATTTATGCAGAGGAACAAGTACAATGTATGCACCTGTCTATTTTCATTTTGATGCATATTGCACAATTTTTGTTAATTCCAATGAACCTCATTTCATTACCAAAATATTGCTGTGTCCTTCAGTTATTTGATTGATCAAAATGAAATTGCTCATCCAAACACCCAATTATTTATAAATGAAAATCATGGAAATTGTCAGGGGTATCTAAGCTTTTGCATTTGACTGTATGTATAACCTCACGTTAACGTCAGCATGACCAAGGAGCTACAAAAATCAAAAATTGATCATGCATTTACAGGAAGCAGAGAGAAGAGCAAACCCCCTTCCTTATCAATGAGGGTGAAGTGGAGGGGGTGAAGAAATCTACATTTCTTGGGGTCCACACAAACTGGGGTCCACATAAACTGGAATCTAACAATGTCCTCAGTACAGTAAAGATCACTACAGAGAGTAGTGCGGTCAGCCCAGTACAGTACAGATCACTACATGGAGCGGTGCGGTCAGCCCAGTACAGTAAAGATCACTACAGAAAGTGGTGCGGTCAGCCCAGTACATCACAGATCACTACATGGAGCGGTGCGGTCAGCCCAGTACAGTAAAGATCACTACAGAGAGTGGTGCGGTCAGCCCAGTACATCACAGTCAATAGGCTCACTACAATACAGCGACCAGAGTATCATCAGACTCCAGTCATTCGATCTGTTTCTCGCTTTCAGACACACACACATATGCACACGCACACACACACGCGATTCATAGGGTCCTGACATAGAGAGGGCTCTGGAATTTAAATTATGTATGATTCATCCTATCGATGGGGCCCATGCAGGCTTTCTTTCATGGGGCCCAGGAGTGCTGGCTACGCCCCTGCACATATACACACACACAGACACACAGACACACAGACACACAGACACACACACACACACACACACACACACACACACACACACACACACACACACACACACACACACACACACACACACACACACACACACACACACACACACAGTAACACTCTTAATCACTCTCTCTTTTTCTCTCTCTCTCCCTCAATTCTTCAGCATCAAGGAGCATTTGCATCCAAACTTGATTCAATAGGTATTATGCATCTCAGTTGGGGGTCGGCACAAGTAAGTGATCCTCAAGACAGCAGATTAAAAACATTATCAGGTCTGTTTTAATGGAGTGAAAAAAGGAGCCTCCTACATTCTATTGACAGAAGCTTTAGGGGATTCTAATGAAGTCCTCTTCAAATCCAAAAGCAACTATTCTCTTAAGGAATAGATCCTTAACCTAGAAATATGTGGGTGTAGTCTAGGGGTCATCAAAATGTGAAGAGCCTGTTTGCCCAAATTTCTTTGTAATTGTCTGTTTGAGGCTAAAGTGTTTTTTTTCTTCCGTGTATGTTAAGCATTGGCCAAAAGGCATAATCACTTGACCTTGCTGTGTAGGACTTTAGATTACCAAAACTACATGAAAATGCGTAGGTTGTAGGGGCCGAGGGTACACCATATATCGGCACAAACCTGGAGGAAGCATGAATGATCAAAGACCAACCCAGACTGGCTGAAGGGCTGCCGGAGATCTAAGTTTTAAAATGATATTTTTGTTTTATTTATATATATGTATATTAGTAGCAACTTGGGCATTCACTAGTCGCAAACTGAATTGTAGTGAAGAGGTACAAGGGATTATATGTAGTTCAATGTTTAGTGTTAAAACGGTCATGTTATATGGTTATAGTTTGTTATTGGGGGTTCATGTTATGTGGTTATTTAACTGTTGAGATTCTTTGTGTCAGAATTGCTGGGTGTAGGAGGAAGGGAGACCAGGCAATCTGTAGAGTTTGTAGTCTTTACAGAAGATACAGACACTCACAAACTCACTTGTGAGAGCTTTCACACAGAAGGAAAGGGTGGCAAGCTCTGGCCACAAAACCTAAACTGCATAAAAATACATGAGCACCTAAACATAAGCTCCTCAAATACAATAATGCATATAAGCACTTACTTCATCAATCCATAACATGGTAGCAGTGTACATAACGAGTGGCATTACAGGAGTAACAGCAACGTGAAGTCATAAGCACATGAAACTATGAACTGCACCTTCTCCTGGTATCAGGGCATGTATGCAGGAACTAATCACACCCGCTGGGCATAATCAGCAATCAGCCTAATTACTATATTGACCTAAGCTCCTGGCACCCAGGGGAGGGTGCCAAAGTATCTCATTACAACAGAAACAACAGTGCTCAAGGGCTTGAATCTGTATATCTCAGTCTATATGATGGTATCCCACTTTGGGACACCATGACAGTTTGTGTTCAGATGATTAGAAAGTGGGAATGACAAAAAGGAAGGGTGCCTACCCTGACCAAGCCTTATTTGGCCGGAGGTTATGCTCACTGTAAAAAATTGAAGGGTTGAATAAAAAAGGTGACTGTTCATATGGTCGAGCGGTGTATGGGACACAGGAAATGATCCGATAAAAGACAAATTTCTGTATTATGCCACATTCTTCTGGTCAAGCTCATCACATTGGTGTCAGAAGTGGGATCAGCTATTGAAAGAGTATGGAGAGATTGAAGAGCTGGAGACAGCACTAGAGCAGACTCGATGTGTCAGAAGATTTAACCCGCCAGACATGAAAGCTTCCTAATGTGGCCCAATGGCTCCATTGCCCTGCGGTTACCCCAATCAGGTACTGCTATTTCACACCCAGAACCCAGACCACATCCAGAACCTGCTGGACCACACCCAGATCCTAGACCACACCCAGAACCCACAGCTAACCCAACATGCTTTCTGCTACTAGTCCTGCAGGAGTGCCAAGGTCATCGGCCAAACAACGGGACAACGGAACCTGAGCCCTATCTCTCACAGATCCACCTAGCGGCCCAACATAGTGGCTGGAACACTAAGGAAGCTGCTACTCTACCTGGCTCTGGCATTAGAAAGGAAAGCATTGCAGGTGCTTCTTGACCTAGCTCCAGCAGAACCATGGGATTGCTGACCATGGCGCTGGAAAGATTTGGGCAGCGATTCTTTGTGGATCAGAGAGCAACTGGCCAGCTGCCACCATCAAGGGGAGGAAAGCCTGGGCACCTTTGCTACAGATGTGCAGCTACATGCTCGACAAGGTTACCCCCAGTTTCAAGCCACTGCACAAGAGGAGCTTGCCCTCCATGCCTTCCTGCGGAGACTCGCACCAAAGACGTTGCGCCAGCATGTCTGCTTCACCAGGCCCAAGACTCTCAGCGAGGCACTCCACAAGGCCGAACAAGCTGAAGGAGTACACTCCATGTGGCTAATCCATCAGAGAGTCCTTAGACGCCAACCATGTGTCCGGTTAGCCAATTATGTTGAAGATGGAGAAGTAAAAGAGGTCTGTCAGGTTTGGCCTCCACTATGATGATTGCAGCACCAGGCTCCACCATCCAGTTGATGCCCCCTTATTCCACGGATCGATGCTACGATCCTTGGCACATAGCCTGCAATTGCCCAGCACCAGCGCCAAAGGCCAGAGCCACTTAGTCAGGGGAAATGACGGAGGAGTGGTCTAACAAGGGCTTCACCACTCTGTTCTCCAGCCCCCCTCAAATGCCGATGCACAGTGGTGAAGTCTGTCAAACCCTGGTGGACAAATCTACCATTTCCTTGGTATGACCTGATGTCCTGCTGGATAACACCGGGCCACTTTCCAAGGCTTGGTTGCCAACCACCACCAAGATGGTCAAGGTGATGGGAGAAAAGGTGGGCAATGAGAGGGAAGGCGGCCAAAACGGCCAACACCTTTCCAAGATTGCCAGTCCCCTTTACCGGCTGTCTAACAAGGAACAACCATTTATCTGGTATGACTCCAGCACTGCAGCCTTCAAAAAACTCAAGGTTATTCTGACTGAAGCTCCAGTCCTGGCCTACCCTGATGCCCACCAGCCCTTCATTGTGGACACCGATGCCAGCAATGTGGGGATCGGGACTGTCCTTTCCCAGGAGGGAAAGGAGGGGGAATGTGCAGTAGCCTACTTCAGCCGCTCCCTGAGCCAGGCGGAAAAGACATACTGCGTGACCTGGTGTGAGCAGTACCAGGTCACGCAGCGACCATCCCTCCTTCACCTGGCTCCTGAACTTTAAACATCACGAAGGCCAAGTGGCTCGATGGCTGGAGGCCCTCCAGGAGTATGAATGTGAGATTAGCATTGGAAGGGCGACATCATGGAAATGAAGATGCACAATCCTGGTGACCCTGCATGGCTGAGGAGAGCCGGAACTGCCAGCAGCAAGAGGAACGGGACAAATTGATGCTAATGGTGCCTACCATGACCAAGCCTTGTATGGCCAGAGGTTTTACTCACTGTTAATAATTGACAGGTTAAATAAAAAAGGTGACTGTTCCTATGGTCGAGCGAAGTACGGGACATAGGAACTGATCTGATAAAAGACCAATCTCTGTCTCATGCCATATTCTTCTGATCAAGCTCGCCACTATATACACTCACCTAAAGGATTATTAGGAACACCCGTTCAATTTCTCAGTAATGCAATTATCTACTCAACCAATCACATGGCAGTTGCTTCAATGCATTTAGGGGTGTGGTCCTGGTCAAGACAGTCTTCTGAACTCCAAACTGAATGTCAGATTGAAAAAGATGATTTAAGCAATTTTGAACGTGGCATGGTTGTTGGTGCCAGACAGGCCGGTCTGAGTATTTCACAATCTGCTCAGTTACTGGAATTTTCACGCACAACCATTTCTAGGGTTTACAAAGAATGGTGTGAAAAGGGAAAAACATCCAGTATGCGGCAGTTCTGTGGGCGAAAATTCCTTGTTGATGCTAGAGGTTAGAGGAGAATGGGCCGACTGCTTCAAGCTGATAGAAGGGCAACTTTGACTGAAATAACCACTCGTTAAAACCGAGGTATGCAGCAAAGCATTTGTGAAGCCACAACACGCACAACCTTGAGGCGGATGGGCTACAACAGCAGAAGACCCCACCGGGTACCACTCATCTCCACTACAAATAGGAAAAAGAGGCTACAATTTGCAAGAGCTCACCAAAATTGGACAGTTGAAGACTGGGAAAATGTTGCCTGGTTCAATGAGTCTCGATTTCTGTTGAGACATTCAGAATCAGAATTTGGCGTAAACAGAATGAGAACATGGATCCATCATGTCTTGTTACCACTGTGCATGCTGGTGGTGTAATGGTGTAATGGTGTGGGGGATGTTTTCTTGGCACACTTTAGGCCCCTTAGTGCCAATTGGGCATCGTTTAAATGCCACAGCCTACCTGAGCATTGTTTCTGACCATGTCCATTCCTTTATGGCCACCATGTACCCATCCTCTGATGGTTACTTCCAGCAGGATAATGTACCATGTCACAAAGCTCGAATAATTTCAAATTGGTTTCTTGAACATGACAATGAGTTCACTGTACTAAAATGGCCCCCACAGTCATCAGATCTCAACCCAATAGAGCATCTTTGGGATGTGGTGGAACGGGAGCTTCGTGCCCTGGATGTGCATCCCACAAATCTCCATCATCTGCAATATGCTATCCTATCAATATGGGCCAACATTTCTAAAGACTGCTTGCAGCACCTTGTTGAATCAATGCCACATAGAATTAAGGCAGTTCTGAAGGCGAAACACAGTATTAGTACGGTGTTCCTAATAATCCTTTAGGTGAGTGTATATTATATTGTAAAGAAATAACATACTATCACCTGTATACAGAAACACACAAAGTTTCCATCGGGATATTAGCTTGCAAACATAAAAGAACAACATATAATTTCCTATATACAGAAACATATAATGTTTTCATCTGGAGTTGAACTAGCAAACAGCGGAATTACAGTGATACAGTCTGCAATTTATACGGGAATGACAGTCTGGAAATGATATGCCCATCCACCATCCCCAAACACCTCTCTAGCGAAATCTACGCTATTTTCACATTACGTCATGATCTTCATATGCTAATATTTTGTGTAAATCGTTTTTAAAATTGAGTTCCCTCCAAACGTAACTGACCTGCTATATGTTCACATTTCACATAATTTGGTTTTACAAAATAATTTCCTTAAAATTTAATTAATGTGATTTTGGGCTGAGTGAGGACTGGAAGATCTTCAAGCCACCCAAACCTGCTGGATTTTCTGGCAATGAGGCAAGGCCTTAAGCAAAATATAGATTTGAAAATGGGAGTGAAGAAAAATGCATTGCATGAATTAATTGTTTTTATTTTGAAAGCAATGTTCATACATTTGATAAAATCATGTTTAATATTTAATTGATTATGTTTTTCGACTTACTTTAGAACAAATATTAAATTATTAGGGAAGGTGAGTCAAAGGCAGTGATAGGAATAACAGCGTTATAAATAAACACTTATACTAACAACGTTACTTTTTTCAGTAACGAGTAATCAAATGAATTTCTGTTTCCCTCGTTACAACGCCGTTACCTTCACTGCCAATTTAATGTGGCGTTTCTTTATTGAGCTCAATATAGCGGTGTTCATCTGAGTATGTTTTCTCTCTGCAGGACTTGCAAAGTTTTTTTCTCTGGTGTGTGTGTGTGTGTGAACTGATAATGATTGGATTAGAATACATTTCCATCATTTGCCAACCAACCACAGGCAGAGTAGGGCAGTGTTCACTGTTCACTTCACACACACGCACAGACACAGTCGCACACACCAACGAACAGGAGTCAGAGCGATGGCAAGTCCAACTAGTTCAAAGGTAGCTTTCATGAATTGTAAATATAAGCACTACGTTTCCCTCATTGAGGTGAAAGGCAATAATGTTTATGTAACGTGCAACTTATGCACAGGAAGAAAGACACTCCACGTTGGTGGCAAGTAATTCAAATCTAATGAAGCACCTCATTGTCACATGCCGCCACAAAACTAGTGGCCAAGAATTCAGCTGATAACGTGAGCTCCGTACAAAAGGAGATGGAGCCATGACATCAAAGCAAATGAAACTAGATTTTTCTCCACCACCGCAAACTCTTATAACTCATACTCTGACTAATAATTGTCCATTTCATTCATTTAACATATTTAATATTGGGGGCATCCAAGTTATTTGAAATACTTGATTTTTTTAAGTAACGCAATACTTACTTTCCCTGGTAATTAGTTACTTTTATAATGATATAACTCAGTTACTAACTCAGTTACTCTTTGTGAGAAGTAACTAGTAACTATAACTATTTACCTTTTTAAAGTAACGTGCCCAACACTGGTCAAAGGTCAGATTGAATTGCCTGCCAACATGTGTGTGACAGGATTAGCGGTATTACCACATTAGGCCACTTTAGGCCACACATAATTTCACTGTTCAAAACGGAGTATAGGAGATATAAGAGACAAGTGTGTGAAAAATGTAAGGATAGGAAGGTATTCTGATTCTCACACAATTCTGATAAGTCGGTGAAGTAGTATATGTTTTAAATATAGCTTTTAATTCAAGTCAACATTTATACTGAATACATCTAGTGTACTCTCTCCTTTTATATTGTATTTACAACTTCAAACAATTACAATACTCACTAGTACACTAGTTTATTTGTAGATGCAAACAATGTAGATAGACTGACATTCTGGTTCTAATTTCCAGCGTCTTGATTGAAAGATGCATTAGTGACATAACCCACTGAGATTGACAATATGTTCAACAACAATATGCTAGCAATAATCTAGTTAAATAGAGAAATTAATTCAGTAGTTTTATTGATACAATTGTTAGCTGAGAGGGTTCCTCTCTTTAGGACAACTTACTAAATATATGTCCAGTATATTTCAGATACAATACATCTGTATCTTAATAGATCATGTTGGTTGGGAGCCATGTAATGCTAGCTAGCATTCTCACTTTATCTGCCAATGATAACATTTTTGAACTGAGTTGGTCTCTGATAGAGATGATTCATGAGCTGTAACTGAATTATATGATAAAAAGGTATGCACATGACACCAGAAGTTGATAAACGTATCAACAGTCACCTAGTGACAGTTACATTCAAAATAATGATGTATTGTACCTGATTCACCTAGAATAACACTGGATAATAACCAAGCATTTAGTTTAAATGTGCTATGTGTAGAGTTTTGAGCCGTAACAACATATCTAATTTATTTTTCAATTGACCAGCTTACAAATACTGTAAAATCTGTATTACTTGATATAAAAAATCAGAAAAAGGGATGTTCAGTATATGGGATAATGATTCCCTGACCTATACAATGTTTGTGTGAAACACAAAATCACAGCCTAAACAGGCATGAGGCAGACTGCCTTGTGCCCACTGACAAACACTGTGGAAGCGCAACTAATATGTCCTCATTGCAATTCCAGTTCAAATAGCAAAATAAGCACTGCATATAATGTAGTAAATAATTTATCCATCTAAACATCTTTTTCAGTTTTTTTTAAATATTAAGAAATACATGATCTACAGCTTTTGTAAGCTGATCACTGAAAGATACATTTATTCTGTTTTCAAATTCCACAGTGTACATTTAATACCAATGCTTTGGATTCTGTCCTCCCTATAAGACAGATATCATTGAATGTATCCTAGCTCTTCAAGGAACAGTACAGAATCACTGCTCAGTGAACATGTCTTGTATGTTATCTTTAATTTGATTTAAAATTCATATTGCTAACGTAAGCCAACTCAAATCATACACTTTCATCAACCATGGAGGAGTTTTCTGTTTGGACGTCACTGGTTAAGTACGGTACTTGGTCTTCTTGGCAAAAGAGCTTGAAAGACGAAAGAGAGAATTATTCACATAACACACAGCATGAGGATGAACTCACAGCCTACAAAATGTTTGACAATACATAAATTGAACATACATACTGTATATACACATGCACAACACATCTATTCTTCTAGACTAGAATATGTTCCAACATATGATGGTGGTGGAGCGTGCAGCCTAACATGTTGGTGCAAGATCTTCCATACACTCCAAGAAATAATCCAAAAAGGTTTCCTTTCAAATGGAAGCTGTTCTACTAACTGTTTTCAACTGATGAACCTTTTTTGAAAGACAGTGGTTCTTCGCTATGCAAACATTTCTATGTGTAAACTTTTTTTATTCAAAGAACCACTTAATGTATGTGTGAGTGCATACAGCTGACTCACTAGCTTAGGACTTTAAAGATCTTTCGTACTCAACACAAAACGTCAGGAAATAAAAGTACTGAATCCAAAGTTCTTCGTTTATCTGTTTACTTATGAATTTTAAGAACATAAAGTATAACAAACTAAGGATAATTACTTTTCTTAATTTATAAATTAACTGTACAATTTCGTGTAG
>JACXGM010019272.1:0-18493 GCA_016801145.1 Umbra pygmaea
TAGTTTACCTGTATTTGTGCCTTCACATATGGTCTAGTTTACCTGTATCTGTGCCTTCACATATGGTCTAGTTAACCTGTATATGTGCTTTTACATATGGTCTAGTTTACCTGTATTTGTGCCTTCAAATATGGTCTAGTTTACCTGTATCTATGCCTTCACATATGGTCTAGTTTACGTGTATCTGTGCCTTTACATATGGTCTAGTTTACCTGTATATGTGCCTTCACATATGATCTAGTTTACCTGTATCTGTGCCGTCACATTTGGGCTAGTTTACGTGTATCTGCGCCTTCACATATGGTCTAGTTTAGCTGTATCTGTGCTTTCACATATGGTCTAGTTTACCTGTATCTGTGCCTTTACATATGGTCTAGTTTACGTGTATATGTGCCTTTACATATGGTCTAGTTTACCTGTATCTGTGCCTTTACATATGGTCTAGTTTACCTGTATCTGTGCCTTCACATATGGGTCCCTATTTTAACGATCTAAGGGCACGGCATGAAGCGCATTGCGCAAGTGTGCTTTGGGCGTGTCCATATCCACTTTTGTTATTTTGACAGCGGATAAAAGGTTCCATGCGTCGGCCTCATGGTCTAAAAGGGTTGTATTATATTTGCGCCCATTCAAATGCTGGTCTAACAGGGAGGTGTGTTCAGGATAATTCTGGGTGTATTGCTATCTTGAGGCATTGGAAAGTGATCGCGCCATTGATTAACAAAAACCTGGTCTAAAGTCAATGTTGCAGTACGTCATAGTTATTTTAACAAAATTAGTCAAATTCACCTATTTCATAGGCACCGCGCGTGCACACTATGATTGTTGCACATGCACAGGGAAGCGCTGCAGCACACAAACATGCAAAAGATTACAAATAAAAATATTACAGTGCAAATCCACCGTCATATTAGCAATGTGCGAAAGATACAAATGCTCCTGGCTCTTAAAGGGATTGGGAGATGAACCTCTGATTGGTTTATTGCATGTTACGCCCAAACCCAACCACAAATTAATGAAGACACTTACTACAACCCTTTGGCAGGATGTCCACTGGACACGTCGAATGCGTTGCATTGCGCCGGAATTCATTCATTGTCAATGGAGCAATCCGCAAGGATGCGTTTGCCTTGTGGGCTTGGGTTGCAGTGCGCTCTGTGTGTCGCATACGTTCAAATTATCCAACTTAAGCGCTGCGACACCGTGCCATTGTACAACCGGAAGATGGAGTTCCCAATAGAACAAGTAGCGCAACACGATAGTAACGGTCTTGCCTTGCCGAAGCAAGCACTATGCGGACACTTACACTCACCTAAAGGATTATTAGGAACACCCATTCAATTTCTCCTTAATGCAATGATCTACTCAACCAATCACATGGCAGTTGCTTCAATGCATTTAGGTGTGTGGTCCTGGTCAAGACAATCTCTTGAACTCCAAACTGAATGTCAGAATGGGAAAGAAAGGTGATTTAAGCAATTTTGAGCATGGCATGGTTGTTGGTGCCAGACGGGCCGTTCTGAGTATTTCACAATCTGCTCAGTTACTGGGATTTTCAGGCACAACCATTTCTAGGGTTTACAAAGAATGGTGTGAAAGGGGAAAAATATCCAGTATGTGGCAGTCCTGTGGGCGAAAATGCCTTGTTGATGCTAGAGTTCAGAGGAGAATGGGCCGACTGCTTCAAGCTGATGGAAGGGCAACTTTGACTGAAATAACCACTCGTTACAATCGGGGTATGCAGCAAAGCATTTGTGGAGCCACAACACGCACAACCTTGAGGCGGATGGGCTACAACAGCAGAAGACTCCAACGGGTACCACTCATCTCCTCTACAAATAGGAAAAAGAGGCTACAATTTGCAAGAGCACACCAAAATTGGACAGTTGAAGACTGGAATGTTTTCAAATGTTGCCTGGTCTGATGAGTCTCGATTTCTGTTGAGACATTCAGATGGTAGAGTCAGAATTTGGCGTAAACAGAATGAGAACATGGATCCATCATGCCTTGTTACCACTGCGCAGACTGGTGGTGGTGGTGTAATGGTTTGGGGGATGTTTTTTTGGCACTTTTTAGGCCCCTTATGCCTCGTCTCCATTGTGAGGCCACCTAATCTATACTAGGCGGTTCTAGGTAGGCTTCTAACCAGGCGTGAAGGGTTGGTATGTTTCAACTGCCTTCAGTGAAAAGTGGGCTCTGATGTCTTTCGCGGGAAAAACATTCCTATGATGTTTTTGTACAATTTAAGATGGCGTCAGAAGATGACGCGCATCCAGAGCAACCTGTGACTGCCTACCGCAAAGCACTGTAGTAAAACAATCACGTAGCGCCAGAAGGGTGCATTTACAAAATGCAGACGTAGTAGATTTCGGGTCGCTTCCACTTTCTTTTTTTGGTTTGCGTTGACTTTTTAAACGTGGTGAAGTCCAGGCAAAAAGTATTAAATATGAATCACGGAGAAAGACTGATCCTGCAATGCCGGCTGCACAGGCAACGCATGCAAAGACGTTCCGCTAATTATTACTTTCCGTAATAACTACCTACACCATTTGTACTTTAAATATGGCGCCAGTTGAAACCACACACCAAAACACTAGTGTGACATCACGTCTACGTTTTCACCTAGACCAATAATCAATTTTGCTGAACTGGAACCAGGGATAATACCGCCCAACGGTGCTGCCGGCACGAGCTTCCAAACGAGTTTGCCAGCCTGCTAAAAGATTACAAAAAGAGTTCCAGAATTCAGAAGGGTAATGGAGACACATCTATAACCAGGCGGAACAGTGAATTTCACGGTTCTACGTGGTAATGGAGACGAGGCATTACTTCCAATTGGGCATCGTTTAAATGCCACGGCCTACCTGAGCATTGTTTTTGACCATGTTCAACCCTTTATGGCCACAATGTACCCATCCTCTGACGGCTACTTTTAGCAGGATAATGCACCATGTCACAAAGCTCGAATCATTTCAAATTGGTTTCTTGAACATGACAATGACTTCACTGTACTAAAATGGCCCCCGCAGTCACCAGATCTCAACCCAATAGAGCATCTTTGGGATGTGGTGGAACGGGAGCTTCGTGCCCTGGATGTGCATCCCACAAATCTCCATCAAATGCAAGATGCCATCCTATCAATATGGCCAACATTTCTAAAGAATCCTTTTCAGCACCTTGTTGAATCAATTAAGGCAGTTCTGAAGAAAAAAAGGGGGTCAAACACAGTATTAGTATGGTGTTCCTAATAATCATTTAGGTGAGTGTATATCCGGTATAAAGTAACGTGTGCTAAAATCTGATGTGTCCAGTGGACATCCTGCCTTGTAGACCATGTGATCGGCGCATGGACCCTTTTATCCACTGTCAAACTAGCAAAAGTGGATTTGGACACGCCCAAAGCGCACTTGCGCCATGCGCATCAAGCCATGTGCATAGATCGTTAAAATAGGGTCCTAAATGTGAATAGTGTTCTAAACAGTACTTAGAGAAAAGAGGTTTAGCTGGTTAAAGATGTTGACTAAATGCGAAACTCAAAGCAGATGTGTTCATCACAGACATGATCACAGACAAAGCAGATGTGTTCATCACTGACATGGCAACTGACCAAATTAAAGTGTTTGTTTTAATACGATGATGAAATTAAATGTGGCATAGAACAGAAATGTTATTCTTTACATGATTTAACTGAAATGCTTAAAACAGACACAAGCTATGTCCCTATGATTTTGAGTTGTTTAATAAAACAACCAGGAGAATCAATCTGGAAACACACAGAACATGACGCATTTTCATTGTTTCCTGTTTATGCTTGCTTTCATACAGGGAACTAATATCTGTCCACCGGGTATTAGCCAGGCGGATTGGCCATCTGGCAATTCTGGCAAATGCCAGAGGGGCTGGAGCCATTTTTATTGGGGTGGGTTGGTCAGATTTTTTTTAATCAATATAGCATTTAATTGTTATAACAGGCCTGGTTTGCATTTGTGTGATGTAATAATTTACATCACACAAATGCCCCTTAGTTCCAATTAAGAAAAATTAAGAAATTCCATTAAGAAAAAAATTGTTGTTATAATAATTTATATTAAGCTTTTGACCCAGTGGGCATTGGCTGGGCTGGCCTGATAAGGTCAAACTCGCATCTTCAAAATGAGTGGGAGACAAAATCAGTTCAGACTTCAGAGTAAGACAACTAGCTAGCTATCTGAGTAAAGAATTAGAAATCTAGCTAGTTGGTGCAGAAAAAATTAGAGAGACCAAAAAAACGGTTCTTAAGGCCGATGCTAGGAAATGTGTTAAGTTAGCCAAAATATTTTCAAAAGGTTTATGTTCTCCTGGTCTGAGTCATTCTGAGAAAAATGAACAGTGAATGCAGCTGCCTCAGAGGACAGTAGTGTCTTCAATAATGATGGGCAAACAAACCTTCATTGCTGTTCTTCTAGCAGCAGGATATAATGCTGTCAGCACTAACTCAGATTTTCTTTTTCAAAGTAAAAGCCACGCTGAACTTTTACATGTTGCATGGCCTTCCAACAATGGCCTTTATTTTGAAAAAGATAATCCTGAGTGCTGCCACCATATTTTTCTGCTAGAAGAACAGCAATGAAGGTTTGTTTGCCCATCAATAGTCGTCGAGGTTAGCGAATGATCAGGTTCTTATGAATGGCTCTTTGGTACGAACGAAGGAAACTGAGTTGTACTTGGTGAGAGTTGTTCTTTTTTATCGTTCTGCCCAAATTTCACTGCCTGATCCACTCCACTTTATGACTTACTGTGACTACAATACAAAGACGTGTATCATTGACAAGTTTTGAAAAAGCAAATTAGCCGAACTCGAAAACATAGCAGCATTTGGATGCACTTTGCCAATAAAAGCAACAACAATATACAGTGTAACATTTGCAAAGAAAAAAAATTTATTCAACATCGTTTTACTATTCTTAAGGGCTGGAAGGTGTGAATTGTTGTTCAGATAATTGTTTGGTGATTTGTTTGTGATTTGTTTGTGATTTGTTTGTGATTTGTTTGTGATTTGTTTGTGATTTGTTTGTGATTTGTTATAAAATGTGTTTTGTACAACAGTGCAGTATATTGTTTTACTGTGACAGTACAACATATTCTAATATAGGATACATGTAAAGTGTAGTTCAATGTAGACAACTTTATTTAATTTCATACAGAGGGTGACAAAGCATTGGGATATGTCGTCACCTTGTGTAACATATACAATAGAATTCATTGACATTAGGTCTGGCAATAAAATAATTTTAGTGCTGCTAAAACTAGTCTTCTCATGAGAAATGTAATTATATTGGTGGGATGTCTGGTGGGATATTAGTGATTATTTCACAGATATAACAAGTATTCACCAACCTCAATCTCAAAATTTCTCCCAAATTACGTTCTCAGGAAACTATTTTGAAAACATGAATTACATTGTATGCCAACATATTTAGGGTGCTTTTACAGTTCAGCTACACGTTTTCCTTTTAGACTATATTCGTCCTTCTATTATGTTGCACCTGCACCTTTCATTTTGCAGATTCATGTGAGAACATTCCACAAATTCCACACATTCCATACCTTTAAAATGATATTCCAATTCCAGTTATGCATGAGGTTACTATTAGTTAAGTTTAGGCATGTCATTACTGAGGCTGAATTTCTCTCCCAGTCTGCCCCTGGTAACCGTAAAACATCCGGCTATAATATTTCATAAAATGTTTTACAGTAAATCCAAAAATATTTTCCTTAAATTTGTAATGTGTTTCTTAATGTAACAGTATCATTACTTTAGGGAACTACCCTGGAAATCCAGAGTTCTCCTAGAGCACAATTTGAATTTGCTCAGCAAGTTACTCTGGCACCGAGTAATGCTGCTCATTAACTATGCCCTTGTAGCCGAGCTGCACCAATAAAATTGGTGTATCTGATATAGGCGGGCCAGAGGCGTGTTATAAACAGGTGACGACAGCTCTGCGAGTGCGACCTCAAGTTGTTGAGAATTTATTTGTTAGAAGACTATTTAAAAGAATAGTTACGAAAGTTAAGATTACGAAGTTAAAATGAATAATTAAACATTTAATACACAACACTAAGATTAAAAATTCATGTTTCAGATACATATGTGGTTAAAAACATTCATGTGTAATTGTGATTTGTGAATTGACTTTATTTCCCAAGATGAATTGAGCAATGGTGAAAGGCACGTGATTCATGTGGACGTTTTCTTACATTTTAGTGATTTGGCAACGGCATCTCGTGAACGATTAGCTGAACAAGCACGCTGTATTTACTTGGTTTCTTTCATTAAACGTCTAAAATGAAGCAACGTCTCGCATCGTCATTCCTAGTCGATAAGATGATAAATGTACAACATTTTTGGTGCTGAAATCCGGGAAACAGAAGACTATGAATGACGAAGATATCGGAGAGCGAGCGGCCGCTGTGGAACAACTTGAAAGGTCCAAAAGAAAGCGTAGGACGATAAGGAGTTCCACAATGAGACTACTAAACCAGACCGATGTTGAATTATTAAAGGGAGACAAGGATATCGACTGTGTGCGGGACATGTTAGCCGTGTTGTCAGCAAAGGAGGACAGTTTGCGGGAGCTGGACAGCATAGTGGAGGAACACACTTCGCTGGATGACGTGGAGGCGGAGATTGAACTCGCAGAGGAATACAGAGACCGCGTCATCGAGATGAAAGCGCGGGCTCAACGAGTGATCCGAGAACATGAAACTGTGAGTAACACACGGCCTGCTCAGTCAAGTGATGGTAGCGCAAACAAACCAACAGTGAGACTGCCTAAGCTACAAATTGATAAGTTCAGCGGAGATGTTAGTGTATGGCAGGAATTTTTGAACCAGTATGAGACTGCTATTCATAGCAACAATGCACTTTGCAAAAAAGAAAAGTTTACCTACCTGAAAACTTACCTTACTGGAACGGCTGCAAAGGCAGTAGCAGGACTCACACTGACAGACAGTAACTATGATGCTGCAGTTGATATTCTCCAAAGCAGATTTGGAAGGAAAGATATCATTGTAAATGCTCACATGTCAAAGCTTCTGAATCTCACTCCTGTAAAGAAATCATCTGATGTCAGTGCAGTTATATGATGACTGTGAAATTCAAATCAGAAGCCTAGAGTCATTGGGAGTGGTATCAGACACCTATGGGGGTATGTTGTGCCCAATATTACTCCAGATGATGCCAGACGACATGGCTCTTGAATACAGCCGTCACAGAGGGGATGATGATGAATGGAATGTGCCTAATGTGTTGAAGTTCCTGCAGAAAGAGGTTCAGAGCCGAGAGAGAACTTTACAAATGATGAAATCATATAACCAGAAAGAAAAGCAGTCTGCTAACAAAACGTGCTGCAAATAATATTCAGGCAGTGATGTGAAATTAAAGAAACCAAGCATGACATCTGCAGCTGCACTACACATCGCTGACCAGAAAATGCGAAACTGCCTGTTCTGTGATAGCACTGAACACAAATCTGAAAAATGTCCAGACCACTCGGTGTCAGCACGCAAGGAAAAACTAAAGAAGCTTGGCAGGTGCTTTGTGTGTCTGGGGACCAAACACATAGCCAGGTTTTGCAGGTCAAAGGGCATGTCATGTGCCACATGTGGAGGCAGGCATCATGCAGCCATTTGTGAGAAAAATGAGGCATCTCCACCTGCCGCGGCTGCCAACATTGACACTGTTATTTTCTCAGTAATTCCCCAAGCAGAGAAAGACAAACCTGACATTTAAACCACTGTGCTGCTACAAACTGTCAAGGCATGGGTCGTAGGACCCACAAGCAGGAAGATGGTCCGCTGCTTGCTAGATGGAGGTAGTCAGGGGAGTTTTGTGCATGAGAATGTGTTGAAGGTGCTGCAGCTACCTGTTACTAGACAAGGGACACTCACTCTTCACACATTTGGCTCCTCTGCTCCAACAACGGTGAGTCGCAATATAGTGAAGCTCAGCTTGGAGAATGTATGGGATAATCAGCAGGAAATTGAAATCGAGGCAGTTGTCACCCCCAAAGTGTGCACAGCGCTGATGAAAGTGCCTGGTGAACATATACAAAGAGAAATGAAAAGCAGAGGTCTTCAACTAGCAGACTGTGCTGGAGATGATAAACCCGAACTTTCTTTGATAATTGGCTCTGATTATTATTGGCAGATAGTATCAGGCAGAGTAGAGAGACTGACAAAGAGCCTAGTGGCACTGGAGAGCACTAAATGACTGTCTTTTAACAGTAGGTCCCAATCTGAATCCAGATCTGATGAGTATTTTGATCAAATTTAGACTGCATGAAATCGCATACATGGCAGATATCAAGAAAGCATTTTTGCAGATTTCACTCTCAGAAAGAGATTGGGACGCTGTAAGAGTTATGTGGTTCATAGGACCACCAACAGAGGAGAAGGACGTGACGCTGTGCATGCTCAGAATGACAAGAGTGGTGTTCGGAGCTTTATTGAGCCCATTCTTACTCGCAGCCACCATTAGGAAGCATTTAAGACAGTATGAGCAAGAACACCCACAAGTGGTAGAAGTCCTCAGCTCCTCACTCTATGTCAATGATTTTCTTTCAAGTGCAAGTGAGGTGACAGAGGCACATACAGTGACAACGACAGCCAGGAACATTATGTCTGCTGCAGGCATGGAGCTATGTAAATGGATGACAAACTCACCTGAGCTCAAAGAAAAATGCTTGATGGATTGTGCTGTGCAACCAGAATCACACGGGTCTGTGCTGAAGGTGCTGGGTATGGTGTGGAGACCGGCCACTGATGATTTTGTATTCGACCTCAGGGGGCTGCTTGATATTCTGAAAGAAAGAGAAAACACAAAACGAAGTGTTCTGCAGTCTTCTGCTCGCATTTTTGACCCTCTAGGATTCCTGACTCCCTTCACCATCAGAATTAAGTGTTTGTTCCAAGAGATGTGAGAGAGAGGGCTCAAGTGGGACGAGGAACTGCCACCTGATCTGACGAAGAAATGGCAACAGTGGTGCTCAGAGCTCCTTTAACTGCATCAGGTCTCAATCCCACAATGGTACCGAACACACACACCACAGCAGGACGGTCAAGAGTTAAAGCTACATGTGTTCTGTGACTCAAGTGAAAGGGCGTATAGTGCAGTTGCTTATCTTCAAGGAGAAACAAAGAAGGAGAAGTGACCATAAGCCTGGTTGCATCCAAGTCCAGAGTGGCTCCACTCAATAGGATGACACTGCCACGCCTGGAGCTAATGGGTGCTGTAATAGCACCCAGGCTGGGGAACTCCCTCATGAAAGCACTGCAGCTAGACAAAACACAACTCAGACTATTGACAGACTCAATGATAGTGCTGCATTGGATTTGTGGCTCTGCTCATAAGTGGAAGCAGTTTGTAGCAAATAGAGTCCCAGAAATCCAGTCTCTAACTGACCCACAGTCATGGTCTCACTGCAAAGGGAAAATGAATCCAGCTGACCTCCCCACTAGAGGCCTTAGTGTGCAGGACCTGAAGCAGAGCACGTTGTGGTGGACTGGTCCTTGTGTTGTGATGTCACCTGATCAGTCAGAGAGCACTCAGGAAGATGTTCAGGAGGATGAGGTAAAGTCTGAACGCAGATCCAAATACCAGATTGCTATACAGCTTGTTAACCAAGACCAAGACTTCTTAAGCCCTGTATTGTGTCTGGAGAGGTACAGCAAACTAAAAACAGTGCTCCGGATACAGCCTGGATAAAGAGGAGTATCTCCAACACCCGCTCAAGCACAAAAATCAGTGGTGAACTGACAGCAGAAGAGCTGAATGAAGCAGAGAAAAAATGGATGAAGGTGATTCAGAACCAGAGTTTCAGCTCTGAAATTGATCTGCTGAAAGCAGGGAAATGTCCCAACACTGACTCCAGAATCCGAGAGTTAAAACCATTTCTGGATGAAGATGAGCTGCTCAGTGTGGGAGGAAGGCTCCAGCATTCTGATCTCTCTTACAGAGAAAAGCACCCATGGATTATGCCCAACAACAACCGATACACAGAAATGTTGGTGCAGTATGAACATGAGAAGATAATGCATGCGGGTGTACGAGACACGTTAGTGCAGACAAGAGAGAAATATTGGGTTTTGAGGGCACGTCAGGTAGTGAAGAAGGTTGTGTCCAGATGTGTATTCTGCAAGAAATTCAAGGCAAAGGCTGGGCAGCAGACTACCGCGCCACTGCCAAGAGACAGAATAACAGAGTCACCGCCATTTGAGATCACTGGTGTGGACTTCGCAGGGCCACTCTATGTGAAGACACAGAACGTCATGACAAAGGCGTATATAGCACTGTTCACTTGTGCTGTAACCAGAGCGGTGCACTTAGAGCTGGTCTCAGAGATGTCTACAGAGAACTTCCTGCTAGCGTTGAAAAGATTTATCTCAAGAAGAGGATTATGCAAGGTGATTTATTCAGATAACGCCAAGACGTTCAAGAGAGCTGATCAACATTTGAAGGAGCTTTGGAAAGGCATTAAAGATCCACAGCTACGGGAGTTTTTCTCAGAGAAGGGCATCACCTGGCGGTTCATCGCTGAAAGAGCAGCCTGGTGGGGCGGATTCTGGGAGCGGCTGGTAAGGTCAGTCAAAATTATTCTCAGAAAAGTGCTAGGTAGAGCTAAACTCAACTTTGAAGAAACGTGCACCATTCTGAATGAAGCTGAAGCCATAATAAACTCGAGGCCACTCACTTATGTGCACAATGATGTGGACGAGCCAGTGCCACTAACACCTGCTCACTCAGAGACTGACCTGCTTGCCACCTAAGCCATGTCCAGCTGAGACTAACCATCCAACAGCGAACAAGGAGGAGATGAACAGGAGGTGGCGCTACAGACAAAGACTTATGACCAACATCTGGAACCGATGGCGGAGAGAATATTTGCTGGATTTGAAGTCGGCTCATCGCTGCGACACCCCACAGTCGTCTTTGCTGAAGGTCGGAGATGTTGCACTAATCGGAGAAGATAACATCCCAAGACAGAGCTGGAAGCTGGGAAGAATTGAGGAATTGATTCCAGGTCGCGATGGACTTTTGAGGTCATGCGCTGTTCGCACAAGTTCAGGGACTGTTCTGCGTAGACCCATCCAGCTTTTGTATCTTTTGGAATTTATATAAACTGTAGTTTATGGGGGGGAGGATGTTGAGAATTTATTTGTTAGAAGACTATTTAAAAGAATAGTTACGAAAGTTAAGATTACTAAGTTAAAATTAATAAGTTAACATTTAATACACTACACTAAGATTAACAGTTCATGTTTCAGATACATATGTGGTTAAAAACATTCATGTGTAATTATGATTTGTGAATTTACTTTATTTCCCAAGATGCATTGAGCAATGGTGAAAGGCACGTGATTCATGTGGACGTTTTTTTTAACGTTTTAGTGATTTGGCAACGGCATCTCATGAACGATTAGCTGAACAAGCACGCTGTATTTACTTGGTTCTTTCATTAAACGTCTAAAACGAAGCAACGTCTCGCATCGTCATTCCTAGTCGATAAGACGATAAATGTACAACACAAGTCATTAGTAAACATTGTAAGATCGCTATGGATCTACACCAGTTGTTTTGAAACTGCTTTGGCCGCTACAATGAACGAGTTAGACTTGGCTTTTTGTCTAAAAGAGGAACAGACAACAGCACTCAAATTGTTACTTTTTATGAAGGACGTTTTTTGCTGTTTTG
Source organism: Umbra pygmaea (assembly GCA_016801145.1). Classification (NCBI taxonomy): domain Eukaryota; kingdom Metazoa; phylum Chordata; class Actinopteri; order Esociformes; family Umbridae; genus Umbra; species Umbra pygmaea. The sequence continues at coordinate 11,732 of JACXGM010019272.1, forward strand.
CAGACCGGATACGGCAAGGGTTTAATCTACCAGTTAGCTTTGCCATAGGGTTAGTGAAAACCCACTGGTGATTGGTCATAGTGTTATCCAATTGCGTACAGTGAGATTTTCAAATGCATGCTTGGTGCCGCCCCTCGAGTTGAGTCATTTACATTTCTCGATCCCAGACCCTAAATCACTCAGGATTTGGGTCTGGATTTTTCCAGGCTATTAGTGAACAACAACTGGATTAAATTTTTTTTGAAAAACTTGAATGCATATCAGTCTGGCTTCGATTCTAGGTCTAGTTCCTTTCAATATATATATTAAGAATATTGGTTCAGCTATAAATAAATACTGTCACAGTCTATGTTTGAACCAATTGCCCATAATTATAAATATTTAAGTGCCTGACCTTGGTAAATATGTTTTCCAGGCAATTAAACATATCCATTTCCTGATTAAATGTTTAAAACCTGAAACATCTCAAATATTTTTTCAAAATTGACAAGGTCCAAATGGCTCCGGTCAACAGGTTTGACCCATATTCTATTGCCCCTACAGCTGACCATGCCCTTTCTGAGATCCAATCTGCATTTATAGTCATACAGAATGCATTTGTTGGATCGAAACTGGTACTCAATGCAGGCAAAACCAAGTATATCCTTTTTTTTATTATCTTGGGGAAGCAAGGCTAGCCTAAGGCATGATTGGCTATAATATTTCATAGAAAGTTTTACAGTAAATTCAAAATGTTGTTTCCTTAAATTTTTATTGTGTTCCTTAACACAGTTCCATGACAGTATCATTACTTTAGGCAACAACAACTGGATTTAAAAGTGGAAGTAGTTTAACAGCTCATATTTTAGGTTGTAGGTGACAAAGATCCTAGTAAACATTTTTGAAAAGAATTATTAACCAGCAGCTCCACTCCTTTTTAGATTTAAATTGTATTTTGAATGCACAGTCTGGCTTCGATTTTAGGTCCAGTTATTTTTACTATTTATATTAAGAATATTGGTTCAGCTCTAAATAACTTAAACTTCACCTCTGTGCAGTTGATACAGTTGCATATGAGATAATCCTGCCTTTTAATGTACCCAGGAAATCCTACTTCATATTTGATCTAAAATGTTTAGTGTTTATTCAAAAAGGCTTTGGATTATTGGGTTAAGTCTTCCTTATCATATAAAGAAAAAAATAGGTCTTAAAGGTATTATTTTATGTTTTAAACACTTTTGTCATTAAATAATAAAATACTCAGATGATTTGCACATTATTTTCTAGACCAAATTAAAATTGTTGTAATCATACATATTTTACATGAAAAAAAAAATATGAATACTATTTTTGGTGACTTACTGTGTCCCTAAAATTATTTTTCACCCTGTTAGCTTGTAGTTTTTCAGCTTTAAGAACTCTGAATGACATAATTGAATGACATAATTTCCTGTTGCGGGAATTCAACTGAATCAACTGAAGTAAGTATGAACTGTCAGTTTTATCTATTTTTTACATTTTATATTGTCAACCTGTTCGTCACAACCTTAAAGTTCCACCCTGTAAGGCTACATTAGCAACGAGTGGTTGATTTTCTGTTCAATGTTTGGTCAAATGTTGTTTGGTAATGATTTCTAGTCAATAAACAAATGTAATAGACCAAGAGACACAATTCACAATAAAATGTAATTATTGTGATATATTTACATTTTTAAAACGTTGTAATTATTATTCATATACCCTAACAGGGTGGAATAGTGTCACGGTCCATATTTACACCAAATGCCGATAATTATAAATATTTAAGTGCCTGAGCTTGAAAAATATGTTTTCCAGACAATTAAACATCCATTGTTCTATCCATTTCCTTATTAAATTTTTTAAACATGAAAAATCTAAAATACTTTTTCAAAAGTTACAAGGTCCAAATGGCATTGGTTAACAGAATTGACCCATATATTGACCCATACTCTATTGCCCCTACAGCTGACCATGCACTTTCTGAGATCCAATCTGGATTTATAGCCACAGAGAATGCTTTTGTTGAATTGAAACTGGCATTCAGCGCAGGCAAAATCAAGTATATCCTTTTTTCAAATGCACAACAGAAAATAAGATGTTATATGTACAGTATTTACACATTGGGAGATGCCTTTATTGAACTTGTTAATGCTTATTAATATTTGGGCATCTGGATTGAGGATATGGTCTCTTTTAAAATACATGTTGATGAGTTTGTTAAAAAACTAAGAGTTAAAGTCTTGTTTGACTCTAAACAATAGAACATAAATAGTTGAATCTACCTTTTTGCCTGTCATTGATTATGGAGACACAATCTATATGCATGTCTCTGCTTCTGTGTTAAATCCTTGTGATGCTGTATAAGTCATTCGTTTTATTACAGGAGACAGGTTCAGTTCATTGCGTACTTCATCAGAATGTAAAATGGCCGTCTTTAAAATCTCATAGAGAAATGCATTTAGCACTTGTTGTTTATAAAGCTCTTTTGCACAAATTACACCTTTTATTAACTCAGTTTTAACTGTTAGATGTACTGGCTACCAGACCTGAGCTCAGGGATGACTATCACTATAGATCCCTATGATATAAATTACACCTTTTATTAACTCAGTTTTAACTGTTAGATGTACTGGCTACCAGACCTGAGCTCAGGGATGACTATCACTATAGATCCCTATGATCTCCACTGAATTGGGTAGAACTGCTTTTAGTTCCTTTGCCCCTCACCAATGGGATGAATTTGAATGTATTTTCAAATTGGAGGAACTGGTGCCATTAGGGCATTTTAGACATTTAATTGAAGAAAATTCTATTACTGTGTTTTTTTATGTGATTGTGTTGCTGTCTTCTTGCTTTTTAATTGCATTGTTTTTCTTACTGTACATTCTATTTTATGTGATCTACACAGGCCGTTGCTGTAAATTAGTGTACTTGTTCTCAGTCAACCTACCTGTATAAATAAATAAATATATATATATATATAGCAACAAAGCTCGGCCTCTTAAACACTTAAGCATTTATAATATTTTGTGAAATTACTCAATATAAGGGTACCAGGAACCGTTGTGCCTGTCTGAATCAGCTTCAACCACATAATAAATTACTCAATATTAGGGTACCAGGAACCGTTGTGCCTGTCTGAATCAGCTTCAACCACATTGTGGAAGCAAGTCCAGTGTTTAAACAAGCATTTTGAAAGATTTTGAAAGCTTTGTGAATTTAAATACTGGCTATTTACCAAGCATTCAGCATTGTGTCACAGAAGGTGATTTCCCAAATCAACAGACAGGAATGCTGAATGCTGGTTTTCCGTAATAATGCATTAGGCAACTATTTGACATTTTTTTTGCTTGAATATAACTACTGAACCGGTTTGAGAATCAAGGGGTTTTTGGACAAATTTTGCTTTTGGTAGACGATTGATACAGTGCACCCGGAAAGTATTCACAGCCCTTCATGTTTTCCACATTTTGTTATGTTACACCCTTAATCCGAAATGGGTAAAATGTATTATTTCCCTCAAAATTCTACAAACAATACCCCATAATAACAATGTGAAAGAAGTGTGTTTGAAATCTTAGCAAATTTATTAAAAATAAAAAATGTACACATGCCTGGTCTCCATTCACAAATGATCATTTAAACTTTAAACAAAATAAGTTAACATTTAGATTCTAATGTAGGTTACAGAATAATAGAAAATGCAAAGTCCCGTGTCGGGCCAAAACAAACGTCTTTGGCTCTGGGTCTCTGAAAGGGTTTGGCGGACAGAAAGAGTAGTACTGTTAGAAAGAAGAGGTAATTATAGTTCTTTAAGGTTCGAATAAAATATAGATTTTATTAAGAAATAACTGCATTAAACATTTTGGAAAACACAAAAATACACAAGCATGTTATACTAAATAAAAAACAACTCTGAATACAAAACCCATCAACATGAATACACTATATATACAGATGGTTGGTAGGTTTTGAAAAGCAAATGATGCATTTGATGTAGAATGACAGCCTAAGTCCCGAATGGCATACTACTCACTACATAGGGTGCCAATCAAGACGTTACACAGTGTTATCCATACCACAATGCTTTGAGAACTCTGGGAGAGCACATGTAATTATATTATGACATAGCCATTACCAGGAAATATCACAGAGCCAGTTATCACTGGGCGTCTGTAAATACTGTAGAGATACATCTCCTCTTTCCTAGATACGCTCAGGTACACTGGGATATAAATTATCTGAGTTGGTTGGACAGCATTTTGAGAGTGCTGGGTAGGGTTTAACCATTATATAGAATGTGATCTAAAAAGTTAAAAACTGAATCATAAATAACTCTCCTAACCTGAGACTTTTCAAAATGGGGCTTTGTTTTTCAGCTGTAGTAGAGAAAACCAAAGTGCATCTCTGTAGCATCACCGCAGGTTGACTGGCTGGACACTCCCAGTAACTTCCTCTGTGGGAATATGTGTACCTCACCACTCTTGAGCGTTAAAGCAGTTGCTGAAATGCAACATGCCAAACACTCAACTATGGCTTTATTTTCTATGTACAGTACCTTGCTTCGGAATGCTTTACCGAAAGTAGACTTCTGGGAATACCTCTATAACGCTGTTATAACACATTACATAACAGTGATCACAACTGTTGATGTATCAGTTCATGACACTCCGTATGATCAACCTTACATATGCCCCCCCACTACAGCCAACAGTCGTCCATCCAATTAATATTTGCTCAAAATCCGACAGCTGCATTTTACAGCCCACATTCAGAAGTCTTTCAGTAGTCTTCACAAAAAACAATAATAGCACATTTATGTTAACCTTTACCCCTCATAAAAAACAAACAGCTCTCTTAATTCAAACTGCTAAATGTCCCTACTGTGAACCGTAGTAGACCCAAGCAGCCAATGATTCAAAATGTTGCCCATCTTGCCCCATCCCATTGGCTGAATTGAAGGGGTTCTGTAAGTTCCTAAGGGCCTGGAGGTCATTGGATTTGCTATTGGTGCATTCAGGCCTGGCGGTCTCCATAGTGATCCCATTGCTGTTGCTCATTGGTCGGGGAAGGAGATTGGCGTAGGACTGCTGCTGGCTGTCTGAGGCAGAGAACGAACACATGGTGGTCATCTGTCCCTCCTGCATCCCGGTCAGGGGCTCCTGTTTCAGCTGGAAGTTGTTTTGAGGCGCCCCGTCTCCCACAAAGCTCTGGAGAATCTCCTCACTCTCGATGCTATCCAGAAAGCCCAGGCTCAAAGACCCCGTGCCTCCACCTCCTCCAGGCCCATTCAGAGGGCCCTGAGCTGGGGGGAGAGGGCTGTAGCTGGACCACGCCGCCTGGAGGCCCTGGTTCTGACTGCCCTGGATGCCCTGGAGGCCCTGGTTCTGACTGCCCTGGATGCCCTGGAGGCCCTGGTTCTGACTGCCCTGGATGCAGGAAGACTCCTTCCTGTGGTTCTGCTGGCTGTGTTGGTTTTGGTGGTGGTGTTGTTGTTGCTGCAGATCTCCACCGGGCCGGTTTTGCAGGTTGGACTCTGGTCCCAGACACTGCAGGTCTCCAATGGTGAGCTGAGGTAGGCTGCTTCCGCTGCTACCACCTCCACTGCCATCCCCCACACCCAGGTACCCGGACCCCGAGGGGCCGCAGAGGTTCATCTGCTGCTGCTGCTGATTATGCATCCCGTTGGCCGGACCGGAACTGGCGCCTGAGGGGTTAACGCGGACGTTCGTCAGGGGGATGGGCGGGCTGGAGTGCTGCCACACTTGGTTGAGGGACACCTGGTTTGGTGATGTCATCATTGGGCGCTGGGGGCTCTGCAGGTGCTGTTGGTAGGCGTGCGTGTACATCGCGGAACTGCTTTGGCGCATGCCAGTCGTGGGGTGTTTCATGTGAAAGTTGGTGGGGTCTGGAAAAGAGGAATTGTGAAGTTAAGAACTGGCATAAGTTACATCAATACAGAACAACAAAACTATTGGACAGCTTTGATGTGAAGCAGTGGAGGCATTCATGTGAATTAGTTCTAAGAATGTGAATGCCTGAGACTGTGCGGTGTGTCCCACATATACTCCAGTCGATTTCCCGTTTTGTCAGTGGTAGAGTAGCTAGAAGGACTTCCTACACTCAGTTGTCAGTCACATTGCCAAGGAGTCTCATCAGCTTGACATCCCAAAATATTGATCAAGTGTTTCTCCATGTTGTTCTTCATGTTGTGGTTGTTTTGTGATGGGGTCCAGAATAACGTGCTCATTCAGAAAGTGTGCTGCTCATGTGACCTGTGTTTCAAGTTACTTAGGTAACAAGCCACCATCTAACGCCTGAACTTTCTGTTTTCAGTGCGGACTTTCAGCGCTGATATTCAGGAGTGTGGGCCACATTTACAGGCTGAACATCAACAATGTCAGATGGCAGTCCTACATCAGTTAAAGGCCAGGCGGCTAGTAAGGTACTATCTACTGAGATACTGCTCGTGTCATGTGTCAAATGTCATGGACAACACGTGTATGTGTGTGTGTGTGTGTATGTGTGTGTGTGTGGTTACCTTTAGTCCTCATATTGTTGTGTGTATGAGGAACTGCCTTCGGTCTGCTCAGTGGATTCATTCCTTGAGGCAGAAACCCGGGTATCATTTTCATCAAGGCATCCCTCCTCCTCTTCTTCTCCTGACACCCATAGGGATCTGACACCACACACACACACACACACACGCGCACGCGCGCGCACACACACACACACACACACACACACACACACACACACACA
>JACXGM010019273.1:0-18373 GCA_016801145.1 Umbra pygmaea
TCTCTCTTTCTCTCTCTCTCTCCCTCTCTCTCTCTCTCTCTCCCTCTCTCTCTCTCTTTCTCCCTCTCTCTCTCTCTCTCTCTCCCCCTCTCCATCTCTCCCTCCCGTTGTCATCCTCTCCTCGTTCCTCAGGTCACACACTGTTGGAGCATCTCTGTCTGCAGCAGAGGGAGGGTGTGGTGGAGGAGCCAGAGAGGCTGTGCTGTGCCATGTTGGGCCTAGGGCTTCTGCAGCCTCTCAGTGACATCTTCAGGGAGCAGCCTGGGGACACTTCAGTCACCGCCACCTTCAATGTGAGAACTTACTTCTGTTTTTCAACAAATATCACACAAATCACCCTGGACTAGATGAGAGATTGATATTGATACAAAACAGCAACATACTGTATATCTTAGGATTTGTTATATATCCCAGGCTTTTGTTATAGTACATTATTTACCATCTACTTCTAAATAGGTTTTACGTTTATATGTGGATGTACAGATGTATAGGTTAACTTTTTTACATTTCATATGATTGAGTACATTTCTGATGGTCAGTTCAGCCCAATGAAAAAAACTTCATGAATCAAATGTAAACTCAAAACTATAATATTCATAGTGCAGTCCCCATGTTTATGGTTTTCATCATGAATTTTAATCTGGAGTGGTGGAGCGGTGTAAAAATTTATAATGGACATTTGACCATAGTTAGGTATAGTATTACTAACATTTGACCATAGTTAGGTATAGTATTACTAACATTTGAAGGTCTCCATTCCAGCACCTGGAATGTGTTTCTTTTTTGTAATTAAAACTCAACCTTTATCCTAACCTTAACCTCAGTAACAACATGCCTAACCTTAACCCTAAATTTAACCTTTTAATATAATTTGAATCGTTATGGAATGTACAGAATATCTGAAAAGTTCCATGATGCCATGAATCCTCTCATTAATCTGCCGCAACGAAACGTAAAGGTGCAATGTAATAGGAGTAATATACCGTAACTTTATATTAAAACGTGCAGCTGAAATGGAAAATTTTTTAAATATAATTTAACAAAATGTATCTTTTCAAATTAGTTGCCTGAGAATGTAATTCAGGAAAGTTTCCCGAAGTGTGGTTGCAAATTCTACCTACTCAGTCAGCATCATTTATATAATATACCTTAAGTGATCACCACTAAAAAACTAGATCATGGGTTATTGTCACAGCGGAAAGCTCTCAGGGGTTCGTTCTTTTCTTTCCACAGACTCCTAAGCACACCAGTGACCCAATGCTACACAAATGTTTTCTTCACATATGTCTGTAGGATTGACCCCCTAATGTAGCCGTATGTATATTTTTGTCTCTGTGGATTTAATTACTAAGGCGTTTATCAAAGGGAAAGAAACTGTTCACATGGGGATTTATTTGTCATTATTAACATACTGCCCACCTGCCCTTCACTGGTTGAAGTTGAGTGCGTTAGAATAATGTTTTTTCCTGGGTTTGGTGGGATATGTTCATCATCTCAATTAATTTGGGTTTTATGCAATTCTTTAGGTAGAACAAAAGAAAAGAGGTTTTGGTCCTGCAGAATTTAAGTTGCCTACCCTTCCATAACTGGCATATCAATATTAGAAAATTAGAAGAACAGTCTTTACGGAATATTTACCCTGTGCTTTCTTTGAGGCTTAGCATCAATAAAATGGAAATTAGATTTTTTTACATAAAAAACAATGTACAGACTTATGGCTTTGAAATGTTATATCATACACCACAATGGGAGAAACCTCTAACCCAACTTCTTAGAAATGGGCTTCTAAAATTTTTGTTCAATTCTAACACTTTCAAGGCATCTTTTTTGTTCACGGTCACCCATAAATGTTCATAACCCCTTAAGCCTTAGCCCCACTCATCTTTTCACATAAAGCCATGTGCTTAACACCGTGAGTATGGTAGTCTAGTAACAAAGCAACTATTTCAAATGCTCATCCCTATAGACACATTCCAGAGAATGTGTACTGTATAATATATAAGCCCTACCCAGAGACACTGGACTGACTTGATGGGATAGGGAAAAAAAGTGGGGGCAAATAACCACCCACAAACTTTTTGTTCAATTCTTTTGATGAAATATCCCATTATAATTTAAGAGTTACTACCAATTTAATACCAATAAAAGGTATAAGTTATACATACATATTAAACATAGGTTATACATAGGTTTTACATAGGTTAAACATAGGTAATACATAGGTTATATAAAGGCTAAACATATGATATACATAGGTTATAAATAGTTTATACCTAGGTTACACCTAGGTTGGTTATACATAGGTTATACATACATTATAGCATTTCATTTGTGTGTGTGTGTTTTTCCCCCATTCATAATAGCATTATAGAATTTTAACTCAATCCCATATTAGCAGAAATAAAATCCACTGGAAAAAAGGGTCTCATCTAGTCAGCTGTTATGTAAAAGCAACATCTGACTCTATGATCAGTTTGCATTGCAATCTTGCCAACATTATCTGGTCCCTTCCTCTTGGCTGCTGTCTGATCCCTTCCTCTCGGTTGCCCCATACAGCTCCACAGCTTCTCCTTCCTACTGTTCTGTGAATAAAAAATAAAAAATACCCCCAAAATGTCTTAAAAAAAAGAAAATATAGTATCTCTCTGGAAGCCATGAACACCTCAATATAATAACACATAAGCATGAACATAAATGCACACACACACATTGATTTATGCTGTACAACAGTAAACACACATGAATGCTTTAAAAACTGACACTGTGACACACACATTTGCTTGCGTTCCCCATCTGTTGATTTAAGAGCCTGGGACCAAGGCTGCAGTAACCGAGGAAAAGGCTCATCATGCCCGAGTGGGTTAGATCACGTTGTCCCAACTCAATGTCTGTACCTGGTAGTGGTGCGAGACCGGCAGCTCTGCATTATTCAGCTTGAACTGAGGTGTCCTCTCCCTGTGTCTACTGGAAATGCTGCTCTCTGCTGTCCTACCTGGTCTCACTCAAACTCTTGACCTCTTTTTTTTCCTTTTTTGTCATAATACATTTTTCATCTTCAGGCTTCTTCACTTATCTTTCTCTCTCTTCTCGGCCGTCTCATTCTCTGTTCAACTGACCTTTCTATAGCAGACAGACATGTTTGACTTGCTGCGTTTATAATCCCTTGTAGTGAATCAGCATTTTCTTCACGGGGGAAATATTGATGTGTTTTTAATGCGTTTGAATCGGGTGCTATGACTGATAATGTCCTAGTATATTATTTGTGATGCTGTCTCCAGCTCAAGCCACATTTCTTGTAAAGGTTTGGCATTGACTGCACAGGGAAAACATTGCCTTAGGCCTGCTCTCAGACTGGAACAAATTGAACATTTGCTTCGAATAGTGTAATCACCCACCCACACATATGCATCCACGCAAACACACACACTTGACATGCACAGGGTTCGAATCGATTGAGTTTCTTAGAATTAGATGAACGTTGTGACTGTGAACAGTCACATTGATATAAATTATATTTGACTTTTAGAATTGCCAAATTGCGTATAGTTATGTTTTGTATTTTATATCATGCTATGCAATGCTGAAACTCTTATGTGGAAACAAACATGTATCATGAAAATTACTTGAGATGATGAAGGACAAAAATAAACATGAGGTGGACTACTGGATTATGCACACTGAATTGGAAATTTGAATCCCTCAGATGAATAATAATGGCAGTGTTTACATTTAGCTCACAAGATTCACTGTACAATTGTGAGGGCTGAGTCAAGCAAACAATGTACTTTACCTCTCGGGCAGAGAGTTTTCATTGGTTTGATAATCACAGTAAAAGCTCTCTCTGTGTAGGCAGTGATATCACCTGAACTGAAATCAAAAGAGGGTGTATAATATATGTTGTCTGGGTTGCCTTTTACATTCTTTGTTACAATACATAAATCCATATTAAATATTAATGGATTTCCGTTTCTCTGTCAACTAACAAATGTTCCACATTATTTTAATTTAACTGAAAATGTTGGTCTAATGGTCCAGATGATAGACTCTAATTTTTGTCTAGTTATTATCCAGCACTGTTACTACACACTATAAAATGTGAATATGTGTCTGAAACTGTGAATTGAAATGTAGATAAAAAAAGACATGCTCTTTCTTTTACGGTATGCCCCCCAGGAAAACCAATTGTATACCTGGGCCATACACAGCCTTCCCTCCCACATTAGGGAGCCTAATGAAGGGAATAGTCCAGGGCGCATTCATGCACAATGGCCCCCTCCACATCCAGCTCAGGTATGTTGACAACACTGGGTTTATCTCACAACCAGGGTAGAACATAGTGTGTGTTTACCTCAGAAAATGATGCATCCCTTTCAAACAAATGGGTAATAATTCTGTATTAGTAGGATTTCTCATTGCAAATTAGGAAATGTTCCCAATGGCCTACCTGGTTAAATAAAAAATAAATAACAGATCTGGGGACTCATTTATTATATCCTAAAATTGCGATGGTGGCCCAAAGTGGCTCAGTATTTCAATCTCCTGCCTCTGGTCTGGGTTCACAAATGACTCTCCTATAACTTTCAACAGGTTTGGCTTCAAATAAAACGTACAATGCTTTTAATACACTCACCGCCCACTTCATTAGGTACACATTGCTAGTATCGAGTTGGACCCCATTTTGCCTTCAGAATCACCTTAATTCATTGTGGCATAGATTCAACAAGGTGCTGGAAACATTCCTCAGAGATTTTTTTCCATTTTAACATTATTGCATCATGTAGTTGCTGCAGATTTGCCTGAATGGATTGAGATCTGGTGACTGTAGAGGCTATTTGAGTACGGTGGACTCATTTCATGTTCAAGAAGCCAGTTGGAGATTATGGGAATTTTGTGAAATGGCATGTTATCCTGCTGGAAGTAATCATTAGAAGATGTGTACACTGTGGTCATAAAGAGATGGACATGGTCAGAAACTATACTCAGGTAGGCTGTAGCATTTAAACTATGCAAACTGGAGCCTGTTCTTAGCTGACAAGAGAGGCACCCGGTGTGGTCTTCTGCTGCTGTAGCCCTTCTGCTTCAAGGTTTGTGTTGTGCATTGAGATGCATTTCTGCATACCATGGTTGTAATGAGTGGTTGTTCGAGTTACCTTTGTCTTTCTATCAGCTCAAACCAGTCTGGCCATTCTCCTTTGACCTCTGCCATCACAAGCATTTTTGCCCAGTCTCGATATTTTCTCTTTTTTTAACCATTCTCTGTAAACCCTAGAGATGGTTGTGAGAGAAAGTACCAGTAGATTTTCAGCATTTTTAAATATTCAAACCAGACCGTCTGGCACCAACAACCATGCTATGTTCTAAGTCACTTAAAAAAAACTTGTTTTTTTTCCCCCATTCCGACCCTTGGTTTGAACTTCAGCAGATCATCTCGACCATGTCTACATGCCTAAATGCATTGGCATGCTGCCACATGATTGGCAGATTAGATAATTGGGTTACACTTTATTTGGAGAGTCCGAAATTCCATCTGTAGGTGCTCTACAGATATTTTGTTGATGATATGACTATCAATAAACTATCAACAAGCTATCTGTTGATAAGCAACGAATTGTGTAGTTTAAGGGTAGGGGTAAATTTAGAATGTGTTTTTGGGTAATGGTTAAGGTTAGGCTTAATTTTAGGGTAAGGGTTAAGGTTAGGATTAGGGTTAGGGTTAGTAGATAGTTTGCTAAAATGTTGTTGATAGTCTGCAGATAATCTGTAGAGCATCTACAGATACACTTTTTGGACTCTTAAAATACAGTGTTACCGAGCAGGTGACCAGGTGTACCTAATAAATTGGCCGCTGAGTGTATATCTTCAATATAATGCAAGTGAATCAATACTCAGACAACACTTCCCTCTTGTGGTTATACTTGTTTTTTATGTATTTTTTGAAAGACTATTTACTAATCACATTATTCCAATAGAGGTCAGGCTTGGATTACATTTCTATAACTCAGGTTATCATTAGATGCTTGTGAACTCGTCATGTCCAGTTCATTACTGGAGCTTGAAATGGTCTGAACACAGCCAGTGATTCACCTTCTTCTTTCACTGTCACTACTGCATGCTTCATAGAAATATAATGATACAATATAAATTGTATGCATATTAAATGTAACATATTTTATAAAAACATGTTTTGTAACACAGCTCGTTTAAAAAAGACACTTTTTTACGTTTTAATCTTTGATAGCAATTGCAGGTCAAAGCCAGATTAAAACCTGACAGGAACCTTTCTCTCTTTTAGCAAATTAGTACAGTAGTTTGAGTAGAAACATCTGAAACAATTTTATAGCAACTTTATAACGTGTGAATGTGTTCGTGCATGTGTGTGTGTGTGTAATGTATGTGCGGCATGGTATCTTATCAAAGGTGTGAAGGGATGAAGGTGTCATCAGGTGTTTATCCAAAACTAGCTGAATATAATTCATGATTTCAGACAAAGTCAGAGAAATGGGGCATATACTTGTAGTGCAGTCGGAACATTTGTTCCCGCCCCAAAATTAAAATGTATAGTTGGATTTTTTGATGCCAGATCAAGCATATTTTATATGTTTGCAGGGATGGGCCAAAACTGAAATTGAGGGCGAGAGTTGCTATCACGTTACCTATCCTAGTGTTATTTCTCTTGTACTGCTACATTACATTCCAAATAATCTACCTCTATTCTAGACCATATTTGCACTGAATGTACAGTATTTGTTATTCAAACCAAATAACGTGTATATATGTGTAACTGTTTAACTGAATGTGTGTAACTTTATGTCACCTCGCATCTTACGCCTTATCTTTGCCAGGTTGCGATTGCAAATGAGAACTTGTTCTCAATCGATTAACCTTGTTAAATAAAGGTGAAAGAAAAAAATTAAAAAATAAACTCTAAACTGTAGCTTTTGCAGAAATGTTTTGTCTTCTAACAACTGAAGAGACCAAACTGAACTGAAACTCTGCTCTCTTATACAAGAACAATAATGGCCATAGTTGTATCTTTTTCCCCATAATAACATATTTAAATATCGCACAGAGACTTTCCATTCAAGCTAGTGCCAGAGCAACCAAAAACTAGTAACACCAGGCCAATAGGGAACCCATTTCATGCCTCCATTGTGAGACATCGTGGCTGTGTTTCATGTAGCATGGGCACCTCTCTGTGACTTTTCCGGACATTGCATTCAAAAATTCCTCCTTCATAACTGGACCCTTTTATGTCATTATCATTCACAACTGTCATTCCTCTCATCATTGTCAGTTTATATTATACCTCTGCTCCCCAATGTATCTGTCATTCATTGAGTGCCCATGTTGATGTTACCTGTTACATTTTCTAACCAGTTTAACAGCTACTTCTAAGTTTAGGTGCTTTGCGCATACTACCTTTTCATTGCTGTATTTAAGAAATATGTCAAACTGACGACCCTGACCAAAATTAATTGAAGATGTATTGAGATTTGACATTTACAGTTCGATAGGTCTAAAGGTCACCGTTACTTTAGCAATATGGTTTTAATTTAAGCAACATACTGGACAATATAGCAACTAATGCAAAAATCCAGATTGCCAACTTTCATTTAAACATGTTTTTTATTTTAAGGTATTGTATGATACGGCCGGTCATGCCCTTGGAGCCTTGAAAGACTCATTATATAATATAAACACAAACTGAAGAGTAAATATAGATGTTGCTGGAATATGTAAATGCATTTACCTTAGGGGCTATGTTTTCTAGTGGTCAAATCTAGAGCATTCACAGCTCTGTTCTAAATACATATCTGCCCTTCTACCCTGACTATACGCTGTCTTCACCCTGGTATAAAACCATAAACTGTAAATCTCAGTTCTGGGGTTTGACATTATTCAATTAGGGTGTGGCGTCACATCCCCTGAATTGTAAGCATGACAAATCATTCAATATACTGCTTTTTTCTGACAGAATTCAACAATGTCAGGGAAGCTGTCCCACGAGGACAGTGATATTCGAGGGCTGGAGAAGACCATCAGTGACCTAAGGATAAAGATCGCAGCACTGGAAATCCAGCATGCATCTCTGGAAATGGAGATCCTCTGTGGAGAGAGAGGAGATGTGAAAAACTCTGTGACCTCAGGGGATTTCAGCCACACAGGGAAGAGTATGACCGAGGTCGCTGTACAGACATCACCTGTGGAAGAGGCCTGTCCACTAAAAGTGTCTTTCAAGGGAGGAACAATCCCCTCCTCAGCCTCCCAAGAGAGTTCCTTTTCCCTTCCCAAACCTCACTTTGTCTGTACCTGCCAGCACCAGAGCGTTCCGCAGGCCCCACCCGCTCCCATCCCAAGTGTAGCACTTCCTCCTCTACCTCAGCTCACGGGAAGACCAGCTCCACCCCCTCTCCCTGGTGGATCTGGTCCTCCTCCTCCACCCCCTTTACCAGTTATGGGTGGACCCTGTCCTCCTCCACCTCTTCCTCCACCTCCTCCTTTACCAGGTATGGGTGGACAATGTCCTCCTCCACCTCTTCCTTTACCAGGTATGGGTGGACCCTGTCTTCCTCCACCTCTTCCTTTACCAGGTATGGGTGGACCCTGTCTTCCTCCACCTCCTCCTTTACCAGGTATGGGTGGACAATGTCCTCCTCCACCTCCTCCACCTCCTCCTTTACCAGGTGTTGGTGGACTCTGTCCTCCACCTCCACCCCCTCCCCTACCAGGCTTTGGACCTCCACCCCCACTCCCTGTACCAGGCATGGGTTTCCCTCCTCCACCACCTCCTCCTGGCCTTGGAGGGACAACTCTTTCAGGCTTTGGACCTTCGCCCGCTGGGTTTCCATTCCCCATGGCCCAGGAAGCTGGCCTCAAGAAGGCACCAATCGAGCCCCCCAAGCCCATGAAGCCTCTTTACTGGACCAGGATCCAGCTGAATACTAAAAAGTAATTACTAGTCCACTTTAGTCTTCTGACATGTAAACAGGGTGCCCTCCAGCATTACTCACCCCTTGGTCTGCGTAGCATAGTGGGCTGAGTCGCTGCATTGCAGGACAGTCTACGTCATGATAGCCACGGGTTTGAGCCTGACTATAGGTTCCCTGGACCTCCAGCAAGAGGCAGCGCAAATTGGCATAGCACTGTCCGGGATTTGGGTTAGATAAGTCAGATTGACTACCTTGCCATGTCGCTCTGCACATCGGGAAACTGTAAATTAAATTGCGGAAGTATAGTAGGTGAACGTAATCATCCCGTACATGATCTGACTAAAGGCTTCCAGGTTGAATGAGAAGTGTAAAAAGATAAATGTAGAGGGAACAAATATGGCTATGCTGTCTTGCCAGAATAAAGTCTCTTCTCTCATCAAGACATAATACAGTATCAGTTCCTGGGGTTTGCTAAACATCATATTGTCCTGTTTTGATTATGGTACTGGCTTTCATTTGGCAAAACATCCAAATAGCGTGTTGGTATGGAGAAGACATTTAATTGTGGTTTTGAAGACATTGTGACCACAACATTCAGCTACATTCTGCAATTTTCCAACTGCTCTCCTAGTAAACAAGAAAGACTTGGATGACCAATGAAGAGTACCTAAGAAATCTGAATATATACAGTATCAATAGGAAGACACTTCTATTAGAATTGGTTCATAAAAAAATGTAAGGTTTGCTAGTGAACATTACTGTCATTATTGAATGACATTTGTTTTCATAATCCTTACCAGAGTGTGTGTGTGTGTGGTGGGGGGGGGGGGCAATTCTGGAGAGAACTGTATGTGGTTGTTTAATTACATGATATTACAGATGAGTGAGAACCTGTAGATTATACAGCGGCCTCTATAAGTGAAGTGAAGAATTAAGAAATACAAAATAACAATTACTATGAATTTCAACTATACTGTATGTTCTCAGCTTTTCAAAGGGTATTTCACAACATATTAACTACACCCTCTGTAAATGACAATCATTTTTCTACAAAATCACCCTATTTCTGGGCATAAAACATACTGTGACAGATTAAAGATGCATTCTAAGGCTTTTGGCCAACGGTTGTAAATGTGGCGCAGTCTAGCTGAAATGGAACCAAGAAAATGTCTTGTATGTGCTGATTTGTTCTCCATGTCATATAAACCACTAACATTCAAACTTGGAATTTCATGTCTAACTGGTTTAATTCCATTTTAAAATGATGCACAAATAACAAAATATAAACAATGGTGCTGCAGTAGAGTGTCTTCAGTACTTGGAGTTGCTTGGAGGCCAAATTTACTACAAACTAACATGGTCCACACAGAGGCTCTTCCGGACATTAGATGGGAGGACATTTTTTATTTATTTTACAGTTAATTAAGCAGGAGAGTTTACTAATTCTCACTACTTTCTAATGCTGTACCACCCTTATTAAAAAGACCTATTGGTTTCCTATAGGATTCATTTAGAAGTATATCATAGGAAAATCATGGAAAACTTGAAAAAAACAATAGGATTAGTATGATGAATTGGGAAAAACTGTAGAACTTTTATATGAATCATTTATTAATATTACAGCAGAAGAAAATGCAAAGTACTGGAAGCCTATAGTAGAATATTATAGTAATATTTTTTCTGCTATAGCATTACCATGTCTAAACAAATGTGTGCAAATACCCTCAAATAAAAGCTGAGAAGAAATACTTTAAACTGATTTTGTAGTTAAAGTCAAAGTGTTTTATTGTCATATGCGAAAATCAGAAGTACTTCACAATGATACAATACTAAAATACATTCTAAAGTTAGCTAACATTCATCAACATACAAAAGTGCAAAATTAAATGTATGTAATAAAGCAGCAATAACTAATTAGGAGACTATGAGTAGTGTAATTGTTGGATTTCAAATCAAAATCTTTACTAAAAGAACTCAAAATTATATTTTACTGTTCCAATACTTACAAGGGCAGTGTCCCTACAATAAAGATAGAGATGTTGACAGATTTTTCTCTACTTCAGGGATGCTATTGCTTGTCTCGTTTGGGAGAAGATCGAGGAACCCTCAGTGGATTGCGAGGAGTTTGTGGAGTTGTTTTCTAAAGGTGCTGTGAAGGTGAAAAAGAAGCCAATATCAGACACCATCATCAAGTCAAAGACCAAACAGGTAGTGTACACAGTGTCCTAAAAGCAGCCTGCTCTTTTTTCCTGCTGTTCCTGTTTCTCTCTTTTGCAGTCCATCTCCATCATTCTAATTTCCTGCCTGGAAATGACAGGAGGACAGGAAGTGATATAGCCAGACAGTGATTATGTGGTGTGAGGTCTGCCTGCTCCGGTTTCCCAGTCCCAAGGAGTTGCAGTGCCCGTAAGTGGCATGCAGGGAGCATACCCACACTGGTGACTGGGAGACACTGTGGCAACATCTTATGTCATGTGGTTCCTCATCTAAAACCACTGCTCTGGGGCTATAACCCAAGTCTCTTACAGAGCTTCCCTTACAGAGTGTCAACTGTCCTTTTCTGTCACAGCCAATGAGCTAAAATAATTTGACATATTTAAATACAATTGTGGAACACTAACCAAGCTCTTTACTAGGTCAAGTCATGACAGTGAAAATGACGATTAAAAAAGAGGGTTTAGCAAAATGTTGGGACATTGCGCCGTGTGAGCACTTCTCTACTGTAAGAGCGACTTCCTCTGTGTATTCAGAACTAGCACGCTTGATGATTGATGGAAAGCAGAAAACAGACTGATCGCCTTTTCCAACTTATTCTGACATTGCTCAATCTGGATTCAGTCAACCAATTGGCCATAAAACTTTCACCACTTAAATGTTCATAATTACTTTCATGGTAAAAATATAAAAGTATGTACAGTGCATCAGGTTTTTAAATTAAATGCTGTATACAGATCAGAGGCATGTTTATTAGATCTTCATATGTACCAGATTGTAAAAATAATGTTGAATAGTATGACTTGTTAATGTACTCATAACATACCATTGATGTACTGTAAGATCTAAAACTGTAAGCAAAGAATGCATGATTAGTCTGCTTTTCTCTTTTGCCCTGAGTTCTTTTTCATATCAACAAACAGTCAATCAATCAATCAAAAGTATTTTTTGAAAGCCCTTTTTACATCAGCAGTTATCACAAAGTGCTTTTACAGATACCTAGCCTAAAACCCAAAGAGCAAGCAATAAGACTGTTATCGTTTACATATTCTCTTGTATGGTATAATAGAGAACACATGTTTTTTTCCTGGCATGATACACAAAATTTTGTAGGTTGCACCGAAATGTAGTTTAGGCCAATGTTGAAAACACTTTATTAATGTAATAATTGATTAAAAGTTAAATGGATGGTTATGTAACATTATAATAATTTAAACCAGAGATGTCCATACCCATTTTTTGTATCTAAAATGAAATATGTGTATTTTATATACACTTACAATGTGAAATGAATTAAACGTTCATGGTTAAATTGTTATGATAAACACCATGGAATAGTTTGACAAGGTCTGTTCACTATGAACATCAGAATATATATTATAAATATGAACGTCAGATAATATATTGGATTGTAAATACCATCAGTATGGACGTCATAACTCGATATCACTTTTCTAGAATGACATCGGAATTAGAATATACGTCCACATTGTGATTGGAATCCATTTTTGACGGATAGGTAAATGTGACAGACGGTCTTTGTTTAGATTGTGGCAGGAGTTCAGTGATGTAACTGATTCCATTTTCCTGCATGCTGTGGTTTGTGTGATCTGGATCACATGGAAGTGGTCTGTCCGAGGCTGGGGTTTACTATCTACACTGTCCACACCACTTTATTAACCAGCAACCACACTTTACTCAGCCTGACAGATTGAATGTAATGTCAACTATACACATACTTTACCTTGACTATTGGTTTATATTATATATTATTATATGAAGTCTCTTTACCCAAAAGCTAATTCAATTGCATCTGCTCAAATGAGATATTGTTATATTACCATTACCTTTACTGGGTTAGAGATTGCTAGCTGCAACTGCTACCTCTACCGCTGAAGTCACCTTCAGCCAGGCAGCTCAGAGAAATCTAATCAATGCGTCTCCATGTTGTTGTTACAAAATACTTACTTTGCACTTAGCTTATGAAACGGGATCTTTGAGAAAACCCAGAGCTTAGTAGACAGCAAGAGGAGGATATCATTTTTTTGTTGTTGCTCATCTAGATATTCAAGCAGTGCTGGAAAATCTCTCAGCGCTTAAAAGGTACATAAGTTAATATATTAATGTCATAGAGATGCTGTCTAATTATATTGTATGGATATACCTTGGTCATATTATAGTAATGCAACAAAACATTTTTTTACAAATTAATGTGTAGATAAATTGTAACTAGCTCTAAGACTATGAAAAACATGATTAAATGGGCAATTCGGTAGCAGAACCGAATTTTGTTGTCAAAAGTTGCTGAGAGATATTTCAAAATAAAAGCAGATTATTGTCTACTTATTGGAGAGGTATGTTTGTACTACGCAGCATATTTTTACCTGAACACGTAGGCTACTGAACATAGCTCATATTCTTAAATTAGCACTACAATATAAGGAGGTATCATAAAACAAAGCAGAGACAGAGGGAATAAATTAGAATAATAATGTGCACTCCTTTTTTACTACCCCCTGAGAAAAATCAGCCCTCCTTAGAGCAAAAATAAAAGTTACAACATCTTCCCCTGCATTCAATTTAACAAAAAATTCTAATGAGCTTGAAAGAGGAAATAAAGAACTAGTCGTTTCGAGACGTCAGGTGACTCAGGGATTAAGGAGCAAGACTGATCAGAAAGTTGATGATTCAATTCCCAAGTCGGCCAAATGTTGTGATGCCCTTAAAAGACAAAACATTATAGTACTGAGAAGAACACACAGCTAAAGTTAGATACTGTATAGCTTCCTGCATATTACTATACTTCTGTTATAGTAGGTTGCTACAGTGCTTGTATTCATTACCTGTCAGTCGCTTTTGAGGTCCTTATCAGCCTGTGTATTTTTCCATTGGAAGAATGGTTCCTGCCTGCCCACAATGCCCCCCAAAACTCACCAGCCGATGTGCACTTCAGTTGGCGTGGTAAAGCTCTGAGCATCTAGGGCTGCTTATAGCATATATTCAGTGCAACTTAAAATAAACTACAAATTCTCCAAGCAAAGTCAGAGTCATCACTGCTTTTGAAGGCAAGTCCAAGACATCAGTGGTCGAGTCCAAGGTAAATGAGTCCTGGACTTAAGGACTAAATATGTGTCATTATATTGCAACATAGAGTCAAATAGTAATGGTGGATATGTATTGTACAAAGTTTTCGTGCTGTTTGATAACTTCATATTCTTATGTATAAAAATGTAGCAATGTTTGTGGCAGCAATGTTATTGTAATGTGTCTGTCTGAATTGATCTATTTAAAGCATTCATAGTTTACATTGTATACAGTTCTATTTGCCATGTTTTGTTGAAGTAAACATATCAGGAAAAGTCTGAAAAATATATTTAAGTCTATACCTGTTTGAGTTACAAACAAGTATCATGTGAAATAAAGGAGCCTTGGGATCATACAGGCCTATTTTCACATTGTTGTTGTGACATTTTTTTTTTTTAATGGACTTGCCACACTTATCTAGCCTTTGATATATATTTTTGTTGCTGCTCTCTATTGTCTCTCTCTCTTCGTCCATCAGGCAGTGAAGCTCTTGAACAACAAGCGGTCGCAAAATGTGGGAATCCTGATGTCCAGCATCCACTTGGACATGAAGGACATCCAGCATGGTGAGTGTTGATTGTCAATGTGTTGTGGTGCAACTTACCTCACCCTCCCAGTGCATAATGAAATGTACAGTAGTCCACTATCTTCTCCATCACACTGCTGTTTTCCTGCTCACAAATCCAAACCTTAGAAGGAAAAACCTAGAAAGGCTAATGACGGTCAGGGAAGGCCTAGAAGGAATTCCCTGACCGTCAGAGGAAAACTGGACAAGTTGTAAACAAGTTGTAAACCGTCCACCGTCTCCAAACCCAAGTTGTAAACCTAAGTTGTAAACCCTAACACTCATTACACAAAGCCATTTAAATGAGCTACATGATAACTACACAAATCCAACATTGACTGTATAATCAGCAAGCTAAAAATGTTTTGATAGATTGGTGATTGAAAAGCAGTTTCTTTCTTGTCGTGACTGGTTAAGATTTCTCTTCCTTTACAGCAATTCTGAACATGGACAACACTGTGGTGGATCTGGAGACTTTGCAATCCTTGTATGACAATGTAAGTTGATTGGAATGAAATCAAGGTTAGATACCGGAAGCTTCTTGTAAGTTTGTTTGATAACCTAATGGTGTTGCTATCTGGTTCCAATTCTGCCGTACGCTATACCATTTCTTAATTGATTGCCATCTTTAGCTGACTCAAATGTAAAAATTGACTTTGCATGCCTAAACAATGGGCAGGTGTGTCTAGATGGGATTATGGAAATCTTAATTGAATTGGGAGCCATTATAATAATATTATTATGGCTTTCTGAAGTCATGTATTTCCGTGGGTTTGAGCCCTGGCCCAAACTTCCAGTGTTCTGTCATTAAAAACAATAAAACATGCCTAAACAATGGGCAGGTGTGTCTAGATGTGATTATGGAAATCTTAATTGAATTGGGAGCCATTATAATAATATTATTATGGCTTTCTGAAGTCATGTATTTCCGTGGGTTTGAGCCCTGGCCCAAACTTCCAGTGTTCTGTCATTAAAAACAATAAAACAATTACACCAACAAATCTTTCAAAAGAGAGAAATTCAGGTCGCAGTCTGAAATTACATCTAGAGCTTTAGCTTGGTGTGTCAAAACCAAATGTAATGAATGCAACTACCAGAGGTGGTAAAACTACTAAAGTAAAAGTACTTTTACCACCTCTGGCAACTACTCTGCTTTTTGGGGCCAATACATGCATCAATAATCAATCATTGTAGCTGTAAAAACACCATAGATTCTAAACAGTATAGACTCTAAAATTGAACCTGGAGGAACCCCACATGATAATTATATTTTCTTTCAGGCACCGAGAGCAACAAAATGTCTTAGCCAGTCATAGTGAATGTGTAAAAATTATGGTTCAAAAAAGTAATAAATCTTCTCAAACAACCATTATCTCTACCCCACCTGGCCCCTCTTGTCTCTTCCCTCTTGTCTAAGACTGTGTAATGGAGACTGTGTAATGGTTGGAGACTGTGTAAATGGAGACTTTAATGGAGGCTGTGAAATGGAGGCTGTGTAATGGAGGCTGTGAAATGGAGGCTGTGTAATGGAGGCTGTGTAATGGTTGGAGACTGTGTAAATGGAGACTTTAATGGAGGCTGTGAAATGGAGACTGTGTAATGGAGACTGTGTAATGGAGGCTGTGTAATGGAGGCTGTGAAATGGAGACTGTGTAATGGAGACTGTGTAATGGAGGCTGTGTAATGGAGGCTGTGTAATGGAGACTGTGTAATGGAGGCTGTGTAATGGAGGCTGTGTAATGGAGGCTGTGTAATGGAAGCTGTGTAATGGAGGCTGTGTAATATAAAAATGTGGAATGGAGACTATGTAACAGAGACTGTCTAATGGAGGCTGTGTAATGGAGAATGTGTGATGGAGACTGTGTAACAGAGACTGTCTAATGGAGGCTGTGTAATGGAGAATGTGTGATGGAGATTGTGTAATAGAGACTTTGATGGAGGCTGAGAAATGGATGCTGTGTGATAGTGAATGTGTAACGAAGACTGTATAACGGAGACTGTGTGATGGAGACTGTGTGATGGAGACTGTGTGATGGAGACTGTGTGATGGAGACTGTGTGATGGAGACTGTGTGATGGAGACTGTGTAATGGAGGCTGTGTAATGGAGGCTGTGTATTGGAGGCTGTGTAATGGAGGCTTTCTTCTGGAGGATGTGTTACGGAAGCTGTGTTCTAGAGACTGTGTTATTGACTTAAAGAGCTAAATGTTTCATGTCCTGTGAGATTACATCCTCTTAATCTCTAACCCCTAACCACAGTTGGCAGTCTAGTCATCCTGATTTAGGAATGAGGCGTTCTCATGGTTGAACCCTCAGTTCTAGAACACACACACAAACACAGATTCATGGAGACAATCATTCCTCACTTCACAGTAGGAAATGTAGTCATCCAGTCTGTGGGCTTTCAGAATATAACCACCACTACTCAAACAAAACATAGGAAAATGCAGGAAGGAGTCACAATGAGGTACCCCTAGCAAACCTATTAGGAGTCGTAACCAAATGACCCCACACTTAGTAATTCAAGAAACTTCACTCAACATTATTTTCACATGATAGCAAGCAAACCTTGAAAACATAATATGTTCTATGTATGGTAAAATACCTTAATGATGAGTGAAATCATTTTGAATCGACATTAAGTTGAAGGGTCATATGTGTGATTTCAAAAAAACAGAAATGACCATTTACACAGGGTTGTTCATAACAGTTCATCTTTCTCTGTATTTGAAATGCCATTTGCAAAATTAATTTACTATCAACATGATCATACTATTATAGCATCATATATTCTTGTCCCCTAATCATTCCTAATCTTTGTTAACTGACACCTATAATAAGGTTCTGTATTAAATCTTCAATAAATTCATTAACCTGAACCAGAGCCTACCATGGCAGAGTGTCTTCTTGAATACTAATTGCTCTGTGTATTTCTAAAGTAAGTACAGTGGTGGATTTCTGCTTTGAAATAATTACATTTAAATTACAATCACAGCTGCACAGTTCACATTAGGTGTGCAACCAATTAGCAGCAGTGCTTGAAGTGGAAAGAAAAAGGTGCCAATACTCCCCTTATTTTCTCACATTGGAATCAACTGGTATCAGAAAACCATTAATTATTACATTTCTATTTTTTCAGTGTATAAATTATAATATGA
The DNA here is from genome assembly GCA_016801145.1 of Umbra pygmaea. Lineage (NCBI taxonomy): Eukaryota > Metazoa > Chordata > Actinopteri > Esociformes > Umbridae > Umbra > Umbra pygmaea. The sequence continues at coordinate 17,951 of JACXGM010019273.1, forward strand.
GATATTGCCTTTGTTTACAATATTTTGTGTTTATATTGTGTAAACAAGCATATTGAAATCATACTAGTGCGTCTAATTTTTATTTATAAAACGGGTTCAACGATATCTGCAATTTGATTGGCAAAAATTGCATGCTAAGCCTATTACAATTCCCTGATATCCACTCGTAGAATGTTGCCTAATCACTCAAGTGCATTAGTATGTAACGAAGTATCATTACGCCAAATCTGAGGAGCTGACCAATATAAAATCAACATGGCGGACGATTCCTCTCGATTCATGTCTCAACACCAACTTCCAAATAATACCTTCTACAAAATAAAAATGATTTTATTCTGTGTGTTGGCTACAGTATGATGCTGAGGCTGTGGTGATGAGTTGTTCTGTGTGTTGGCTACAGTATGATGCTGAGGCTGTGGTGAT